>CM061919.1:205003141-205068399 GCA_031002005.1 Vandiemenella viatica | reverse complement strand
GGTTTAGTTTGACCCTGGTCTCTCTTCAGTGGAATCCCCAAATTCCAGTTGAGGGATCTTTAATATCTCGATATTTCGCAGATACAGAGTTCCAGCTTTGTTGCCATTTTTCCTTGACATTAAGTCAAAGATGTCTTGCCATACTGGTTTCTGGAATTAAGACGAGTGGGGGGTACGATGTGTAGATAACCTCCTCGTGGTCTACCCTGGACAACGGACTGCTGATGCAGGACGGCTGATAGTCTACACCAGGGGTGGCCAACCCGCGGCCTGCCTTGAACATTTATCTGGCCCGCTAGATTCATATATTCACTTATAGAAAATATTTTTATATTTCATTTTTAGTGTTGTATATTTCTTTACAATGCGCGTTTAGTATCATTATTATTATATTATCTATGTTTACATGTATGAATAATAGTTTAACACAATAATAACTCATGTTTCAATTTTTCACTCAAAAAATGTATGTAGTGGGGATATATAATTTTATATGCGGCCCGCGGAGTTATGATGCACTTCCAAAGTGGCCCGCAAGATCATTTTGGTTGGCCACCCCTGATCTACACAATAGGCGACCGAACTAGATCCCGTATCTCTCACGGTCACACAAAGCAACACCAGAAGATGAAAACTGAACAACGGCACTTGTAAGAGCCACCGACCAGAACGTTTGGACCCAGTGAAAACTACTAACCATATTGTAATTGAATCATGGACGGGAATAAATTATCGAAGAAAGTGCTGAATTATTTGCCGAAAACACCAAATGAACTTAAAATTAGTAAAAGAAAAATGCAGGTGGGTTGGTATATTACACTCAAAGAATCTACGATAAAATTAATAACATAAGAGGAAACAGGTGTGAAGGGAAAACTGCCAATGCAGTATGCTCTTCATCGCAATTCAAAAATGAAACAAAGACAAAAATGGACCACCCGTACAGAAGCTAGTAGGCAAATCACATTGCACCAGCCGCCGCAAGGTGGCTGAAATTCAACCATGTTGTTTTCTAATTAGTATAGTTATACTGATGTAAAATATCTACTGTAAGTTGACATATGATTATAATAGCAATAAAAGTGGGTTTTGTTGTACTGCAGACATATAGCTTAGTAGAAGTTTTATGCCTGGTTTGAAAAATGTATATGAATCTTGAGATATTCCCCCATTTCTGACATCATATTCAAGAATTAGGCAACGAATAATGTAAATAGGAATTACCTTTAAGTGTAACTCCTTTTTATAAAGCAGACAAAAATAAGCCATATGCTCTTTGAGAGATTTGGCAGAATTTTTTTTTTTGTTGCATCCTATATGCTCGAATACTATGAAATTCTTTGGATAGCAAATTAATTGCAGCGATGAACTCGGCCATAGCCTTTTGAACGAACTATTCCAGGAACCGAAATACAGATGGGCGGTATTCGAAGTTCGAACCCACTTTCATTCAAATAGGAGGCCATAGCTGTACTTCCCAAACACAAAATGTGATGGATATAGTCAAAGCAAAAATTCAGAGATACCAAAGAATACATTGATAACTGGAAACGTAATTTGTAATGGATATGTTAAGATCGGGGTGTAAGGGTTTGGGAGAGACTATATGAGCCTGTTCCAACCAAATGTCAACCTCTGCTTCACGTGGTGCACCCTGTTTTGCACGGACGAGGCTCTGGCGACTGAAAGATTCCCGGTGTAAGGAGTCACCCACCGCTTGCCAACGGCCTCCGAAAGGAGGGCGGAAGAGCGGGGAGCGGTTCAGGGCACCCTCTTGCCCTTGGGGTTGGAAACGACCCCTAAAGGCGGATGAATCAGAAATGATCAACGGCATGGGGATGCAGAAGGCAACGGGAAACCACTGCATTAAAGACCCAAAGGGTATCCCGAGGACATGTAATCCTCTCAAATTACATATATCATGATGGCTTCTTCCTGAGTAAAATATTCCGGAGGTAAATAGTACCCCAATCGGATCTCTGGGTGGGGACTGCTCAAGGAGTTGTCATCAGAATGGATAGAAACATTCTACGAGTCGGAGCGTGGAATATTAGAAGTCTGAATAGGGCAGGTGGGTTAGAAAACTTGAAATGGAGATGGAACAACATAAGTTAGATATTGTTGGAATTAGCGAGATTAAATGGAAGGACACACAGGATTTCTGGTCTGGGTAACACAGGATAATTAGCACACAAGCTGTCAATGGAATCACTGGTGTAGGATTTGTAATGCACAAGAAAGTAGGGAAACGGGGTGAGTTATCATGAACAGTTTAGTGACAGGATTATTTTGATGAGGTTAGAAACTAAGCCCGTTCCAACCACATTAATAAAAGTGTATTTGCCAACGTCACACGAAGATAACGAAGAAATAGAATATGTGAAGGGGGAGGAAAATATAATAATCATGGGTGATTGGAATGCAATAATGGGAGAAGGAAAAGAGGGGAATACTGTAGGAAGTTTTGGTGTAGGAGAAAGAAATGAGTGAGGAAGCAGGTTGCTAGAATTTTGTGAAAGATATAAGGTAGTAGTGGCAAACACACTGTTTAAGAACCATGCAATATGAATATACACCTGGAAACGTCCTGGGGATACAGGCAGATGTCAGCTAGATTATATCATGGTCAAACAGAGATTCAGGAATCAAGTTCTAGACTGTAAAGCGTACCCAGGAGCAGACATAGACTCTGACCATAATTTGATAATAATGAAGTGGAGGCTAAAATTTAAGCGAATAAGGAAGCAGTATAAGCAGAACAGACTGGAAGTGAATAAACTCAAACAATCTAGCACGAGAGAAAAATTTGCAGAAATGGTAGACTTGAGTCTAAGAAGTAACTCTGACAGGAGCTCAAACGAGGACTAATGGAATTCATTAAAGACCGAAATAATGAAAGCTGGTAAAGAAACATTAGGCTTTAGGGAGCAAGCTGCCCGAAAACCTTGGATAACAGAAGAAATTTTGGAGCTGATGGATCAGAGGAGAAGGTACAAAAATGCTCAGGATGAAGCAGGAAGAGAGCAGTACGGGCAATTTAGAAATCAAATAAATAGGAAAAGCAAAATAGCAAAAGAAAAATGGCTACAAGCAAAGTGTGAAGAAGTAGAAAAGGAAATGGTCGTAGGTAAAGTAGATGTTGCTTACAGAAAGATCAAACAGAATTTTGGAGAAATGAAGAAAAGAGGTATGAACATTAAAGCTGCAGATGGGAAACCTCCTTTAAGCTCAGAAGATAGAGCTAACCGATGGAAAGAATACATTGAGAAACTGTATGTTGGGGACGACTTGAACAATAGTGTAATGGAAAAGGAAGGTGATGTCGACATTGATGACTTAGGAGATCCTGTTTTGAGGACAGAATTTAATAAAGCTCTGAATGACTTGAAAACAAATAAGGCAGTTGGAATTGATGAGATCCCTGCAGAACTTCTCAAAGCCTTAGGAGAAGAAGGAATCGAAAGATTATTCAAGCTGATATCAAAAAGTTATGAAACAGGAGAAATTCCAACTGATTTTAATAAAAATATCATCTTCACACTTCCAAATAAAGCACAAGCCGACAAATGTGAGAATTATCGCACCATTAGTCTAACATCACATGCTTCAAAATTACTGTCCAGAATAATATACAGAAGGATGGAAAGGGTAGTAGAAGAGATAGGTAGGTGAGGATCAGTTTGTGTTTAGGAAAAATCGCAGTACAAGGTAAGCAATTCTGTCTTTAAGATTAATACTTGAAGGGCGGATCAAGAAAAACAAAGATACTTTTATGGCATTTGTTGATTTAGAAAAAGCTTTTGATAATGTTAGGTGGGACAAGATGTTCAAAATTTTAAAGAAACCAGGTCTAAAGTATCGAGATAGAGGAATACTCTATAAACTATATAAGAATCAAGTGGCTGTAATAAAAGTAGAGAATCACGAGAGACATGCATCAGTTAAAAAGGGTGTGAGACAAGGTTGTAGTCTATCCCCGTTAATATTCAACTTGTATGTAGAAGAATGCAATGAAGAAAGTCAAAGAAACATTTCCATTTGGCATAAGTTTTCAGGGAGAAAAAATCAGTATGCTACGATTTTCTGATGACATTGTCTTGTTAGCAGAGATGGCTGAGGATATTGAGAAGTTAGTGAATGGCATGAACAAAATACTGAAGGAAGATTTTGGACTGAATATAAATCAAAGCAAGACAAAAGTTATTAAATGTAGCAGAAATGATAGCAATACTAGAAGATTAAATATAAAAATACGACCGGATGCAATAGGAGAAGTAAGTGAGTTCTGTTACTTGGGCAGCAAAATTACAGCCGATGGCCGAAGCAGGAGTGATGTTAAAAGCAGAATAGCACTAGCAAAACGAGCCTTCATGAAAAAGAGAAACCTTTTAATTTCCAATATTGAATTTGGAATTAGAAAGAACTTTTTAAAACTCTTTGTGTGGAGCACAGCACTTTATGATAGCGAAACATGGACTTTAGGAATACCAGAAAGAAAGAAAATTGAAGCATTTGAAATGTGGTGCTACAGAAGAATGCTGAAAATTAAGTGGACAGACAAAGTAAGAAATGAACGAGTTTTGGAAATGTTGGATGAGAAAAGAAATTTGTGGAAGAAGCTTGCAGAAAGAAGAGACATTTAGGTAGGTCGTATTTTGAGATATGCTGGATTTGTTAAATTGCTGGTGTAGGGAACAGTCGAAGTTAAGAACTGTAGAGGAATACAGAGATTAGAATATATGAAGCAGGACGTGGTAGGTTTGTAGGAATGAAAATACATAGGAAGGGATGGAGGATTGCATCAAATCAGTCGAAAGACTGATGACAGCAAAAAAAAAAAAAAAAAAAAATTAAGATCGATAAATTAATCTATAAACGGCATATCATAACACGTAGGTAACATCGAACGAATTAAAAACGATATGGCGTTACCCCGAAGAAAAGAATGCTTAAAATAAAAGTAAGAATTGACCACGAGTTATTAAATACAAGATTTAGATAAACGACTGCGAGAAACTGTGCCTGAGTATAGACTCTTTAAAAGCTGCCGTATTAACATGTTCATCATCAACATCGTTTGCGGATTGGTACATTGTCACAATTCGAGGTTTGTCTATAAACTTCGGTGAATGGAATAATAAAAACACAAAACAGAATTCGAATTATAAATACCATTATCGGCCTTCGAAGTAGTCATCACCAGGCCAACACACCCTTCACAACATTCGTATAGCTTCCGGAAACTGTCGCAAAAGTCTCTTTTTCGAACCGTTTTCAAAATAGCTACCACACAGTGCCGAACCTCCTTGACGTTCGCAAACCGTTATCCCTTTATGTTACCCTTAAGACGTCGGAGCGAAAATGTCAGCAGTAGCAAGATATGGAGACTATTGTGGGTGATGCAAAACAGCTGATCTAAAAATTGGTGTACAAGGATGCTGGAATGCGATGATGCATTGTCGTGCAATTACACCAAATTTCTGGTCTGGATCATCTGTGGCCTAACGCGCCGGATGCTCTACAACAAATGTTTGAGAACCTCCAGGTAGAAAGCGGCATTCACCTTTTGGCCAGCAGGGACGATGTCCCTATGAATGATTCACTCTATGTCGAGGAGTATGGAGTTCACGTTGGAGTTTTGTACGTTGCTTTGTGTTTGTCGCTGGGAAGAAGGTGACTGTCATTCAAATAATTGTCTTTTAGTTTCGGGATCGTACTGGTAAGACCAAGACTCGGCTCCTGTGACAACGGAATCAAGAAAGGACGGATCCCAGTCATACATTTCGATGAAATCACAACTGGTTTCAAAACGTATTGCTTTTTCTCGTATATTAGGATGAACAGCCCAAATTGTGAACAAATATTTTTTTAATTTGCTTATGGCTTTATGTCTCGTCGACGTTGAGGTCATTAGAGGCGAGTAAGGCAAGTAATGGGGAGGAATTCGGCTATATAGAACCATATCGGCAGTGGGAAAACCATGCAAATCTTGCGTTTAACAAAATTATCATGTATTTCCGATCGTTTGCTAGCATCACTTGCACACGTTCAATTCTTTCCAGTGTTCTGCTTGTGGATGGCCAGTCAAGATGCGGCACCCACTCCACCGATTCCTTCCCAACACGAAAGGGTGCAGACCAACCGCACACACATTTCATACTTACAGCAACCTAACTGTACACTTGTACCAACATTTCAGGTCCACAAATGTCCGTGCGTCCCTACGTTTGCTTGTTTCATGCGTTAAATACAGAAACATTAGACCATTCACCTAATTTTAGAGACAACCCTCGAATATATCTTACAACTGAGTCATTATTTCCTCGCATTAAAATACGGAATAAAAGTTAAATCTGTGGAGACAAGAGACAACCTAAATAATATTAAGGAGTTGGATCAATGTAGTTGACAGAAAACGACCTCGGCGGATGAACGGCTGACATTCAAGAGTATGTGAGTTCAAATCCCCGACCAGCCATCCCGACTTCGGTTTTCAATGGCTTCCCAAAATCACTACACGTGAATGCAGAGATGGTCTCTTCAAAAGGTCATGGCCGAATTCGTCCATTTTCCAGTTCCCAGTTCTCTAATCACCTCGACATTGACGAGGCATAAAAACTCAAACAAAAAGGAAAGCAGAGTTTCCATTTTACACGAATTCCACCTCAAAGATGGCTTAACCTAACCCCCATAACCTACACGTTAAGAGTGACTACTGTTTTAAATGGAATCCACATACTGATGTACTACGTACAAACGAAGCAAAGCTTCACAGAGCAGAATGTACATTTGAGTAAAGAACTGGGACTAAAATTAAAACCGAGTTTCTTTCGATTATCAGTCACACGAATTGTTCACTGACCCATCATACGATTCTTTACATACGAAATAATGCTCCCTTTGAAATCAAAATCCATGTTGTACGTAATCTTATCATACAATGACTTACCAGCTAAACTCGTTGTACTGCAATTATTTACTACCTTCGTTCTGTCACTTTAAGTCTAAAATAATGTTCTGTTGTGAGAAATAAGAATTTAGACGCATACTGATATACTGAAGTCTTCATCCGCTGGTTGATGTGTTAGAAACACTGTGTTTCTGCAGTAGTCTCCACCATCTTCCTTTGCTGGAGGTATGGAGTTGGAGAGTCTCGAATGGAATACCATCTTGGTCCAAAATTAGGTAGTATCCACATAGACTCGCTTCTTTCCCGTTGTCATTCCTCGTATAACTCACAGCTTCTGTATGTCAAATGTCCATCACTCCATGAAACTCTTTCCTCCGTACAATTTCGTATTCCGAGCGCTTTCTCGCTCTATTTCACAACGTAAAACAACCTGCAGGTATGAGGTACACTGCCCACAGCATCTTTTGCAAGTGGCCCCATGGAACGCGGTGGCAGACAATTACAAAAGCATTTGCCTTCACTACTGTACTCCAGCCCACCTCTTTGGCTCAGTTGGGTGTACCACCGTGATGGAGTCCGGCACTGACACGTGGGTTGCTAGTTCAAGTCTGATGGTGGAGGAAATTTTGATCATCTGGACTTTATCGACAGTGTAGGTGGGGTTGTGGTGCACAATCCCTAATCAACAGATTGTTCCTGGTTTAAATTCCAAACCTCTCCGCAATGCGTATGACGTGGAGGTATATGACACTGCTGACGGTGAGCCTGTCGGATGGGCACTTTAAGCGTGGCGACTCTCTAGGTGTCATTCGGAGAACTAGGCCTGAATGGACCGACATCGGGTTTCACGTTCTCTCTTCTTTCATATCTCTCCCACAACAATAAACACAGTCATCCACACATACAACAACATTTCCAAAGGAAGGCGAAGAGAAATCACTCCAGTTCATCTTCCTATGGATAGGTAAAAATCATCCATGGAAACCATCTACGTTCATACAAGAAGTGAAAACCAGTCCGTGTCAGGTCCTAGGGATTTTCCATTGCAGCCAGAAAGCGAAGAGGCTACTGTTGAGACTGACGGTGTTTTAACGCTGGATGGACCGGTGGCGTAGTGTTTGTCTATGGGGAGCGTCTACTTGGTAATCTTATTTATACGGCTGAATTTCTTTGCAGGCAGCCGCTGTTCGTCTTCTCGTTAGTTGCTGGCCTTCAAGTTCTGCCATACAACCATTTGTATATTTAATTGGTGAATAGAATGTTCAGTCATCTTGACTGAACCTACGGCGTGATGTCGTATTTCATCTAGCCAAGAAGAGCCTGAAAAAATACCGCCATAGCTGAAGGCAGTGTACAAACACATCTTTTGCAGAGGAGCGCCTGTCCTCTACCCAAAAAGTGTGTGTATCCCATAAACGTAACACCCGAAGATGTCAGCCATGGCAGCGTAAGATGCTGTGGTAAAGGAAGTTCAGCAAGTACTTTTGCGCTCAGCAAGAAAAAGATGATGATAAGGACAACAAATGACAAGATACCAGCAATGCTATCGCTGCCAGGCGTTTGGACATGGAGTATGGACTGCCGCGGTCGTGAGCAGTGCTTGCGGTGCAGGACATCCACCACCTACCAGTCAGCGATAGACCGCGAGCTGTATTTGTGACGTCTTCCACCAGCTACCTTTACACGCGCAGCTATGTTAGTACATTAAACCATGTGCAGTGAAGCAGAGGGAACCTCGCTTCTAGATGGGTGCCACCAAATTCTAATCGAGCAGCAGTTGTTAGGAATTGAATCAGTAAGAATAGCGCTCCCGGATACGTTGTGGGAGGCCTTGTTCAAGAAAAAACCTGGCCAGCTTAACGACAACGCATAGAAATGGAATTTATAGACTATACCAATCACAGCCTTACCTCACTCTGCACAATATTAATGGCACTAAAACAATCCCGTACACTCTCCTTGCCCATAGTAAGAAGTCCGCTTCGGTACTTGAAGCATGTTCGTCTTTATTTTCGCACCTTACTGTCATAGAAGTTCCTCATCCCCCCTCCCCCTCTGCCATTCGGTCATACTTCAAAGGTGTCTTTTCACTCTATCTCCTGTTGGGACCATGTTTGCACAGGTGGTCAATTTGAGTTATCAGAGAAGGAGGGGGAGGAACTGAGATCAAGCCCGTAGTCTGTTAGGACGTCGTACTTAATCCATGGGAGGAACGTCTGGGTTGCCATGTGTCTGCGAAACGCATAACTCTGTGTGTTCTTTTATGTAAGCATTCATCTTGGCAAACCGCCTAAAACAGCAATCAGGACGGCCAGGACTCGATCCTGATCCAGTACAGTAGCGCCGTAACGATCACAAACATTCTGGCCGGTCATTTAGGTGTATACGAGGCGCGTCCAGAAAGTAAGTTCCGTTTGGTAATAAAATGAAATTGTGCACAGATACAGAAGAAATTTTTATTTCACAAAATTCTACAACTCTTAAACTACTTTTCCACATAACTGCCGAAATTTTGCAGGCATTTGTCATAGCGTGGCACCAGGTTTTGTATACCTTCTTCATAGAAATCTGCCACCTGTGTCTTCAACCAGTTGGAAACAGTTTCTTTCAGCTCGTCGTCATTGGTGAAGTGATGTCCGCCAAGGAAAGACTTGAGATGTAAGAACAGATGAAAGTCTTGCCAGTTCTTCTGTAACCAAAGGTGGACGCCCACTTCGTTCTTCATCGTGCACATCACTACGCCCGCCATTGAACTGTCGGACCCATCTTCTCACCATCGAATCACTCATCGCATTTGGTCCGTAAACATCGCAAATTTGCAGATAAATTTCACTTGGTTTCACTTTCCTCGCATTCAGAAACCGAATCACAGACCTGATTTCACAGGCGGCGGGATTTTCAATCAACGCCGACATTTCAAACAAGCACAACAAAGCGTACGTAACTGACAGCGATCTCCAAATGGCGGACGTCTACAGCACATATGCGGAACTGCAATCGCAGCGCTGCAGCGGAGATAAATTGAAATGCAACTTACTTTCTGGACGCGCCTCGTATATATTCGTACTTTGGCGCATCAGAACATGGAACATTCTCCTTATTGCCAACCCTGTACTCGTGCTTCTATTTCTGCTTTTCAGCAAGGCTGGTGCGTTTCTACTTGTTTCAGTTTTTTGTTTTTATTCACTGCAGACACAGTGTTGAGAAAAATCCATTGGGAGCCGATGTTAGCAGCAGCTGTGCTCGTCGGGTTTCACCTGTTGAGTGTCGATCGACTGTGGGACTGTGGCAGCAGACGAACGAGGCGATACAGCCATCCCAAGTCTAGCTGCAAGTCCGGAGACTGGAAGGTTTCATTTTAAAAATCATTATACATTGCAGAAAATAAAGATTTTTGCAGGTTTCATAGATTCTTATTAACTTGATGTCACTGCAAATTCTTAGTTCTGCTGAAAAAATGGGAAGAGGGCAGTATCAGAAAAAATAGATAAAGACCCTAACCCTCTTATATAGAATTTTATATTGGGACGTCATGCCAACAAGCTATTTAAAAAGTCAGTTGCAAGATTTTAATAAAAATACGGTAATCCATCCATTGCGCTAACTTTTGCATGAATCGTAGTCTGGACATCAAGTATTAAAACCACTCATCCTTGAGTCAGAGTTCAAAACGCTGACCGTCGAAGCTTTTTTCATTCCAATAAACTCCGATATTGGAACGTCTTGTCAACAAACGATTAAAAGGTTATTTGAAACGTTATAATAAAATTCCGGTCATTCATCGCTGGCTCTTTCATGAATCATAGTTTGGACATCAAGGATTAAAACCACTAGAGCCTGAGTCAGGGCTCGAAACGATGGCCATCAAAGCACTGGTCGTTCCAATAAACGATTATTTCAAACATACCACCTTGGCTAACGACACTTTTATAATAATACAATACAGTACACTAATTTTCCATACACCCCAGTGTAAGAGACTGGCTCTGTGGGATGTGCAATGTTGTCATTTTACAGATAAGCAATTGCATAATAAAATAGATGAATACACCAGAAGATGTAGTCACAACATACATGGTACATTAATTACGTCAACTACATTTACACAAAATACTAGCAATTATTTTGTAGATACCTTAGAAATTAATTCTTTGACGGAGTAGAAGGAGTCGTCAGTTAAAAATTTTTAAAATTTTTTCCTGAATTTAATCTTATCACCTGCTAGACATTTAAGATGTGTTTTGGGATCTCATTAAAGATATGTATCCCTGAATATGGGACCTCTTTTTGAACAACCAGTATGAATGACTGCCATGTATATAACGCGCGATACACCATTATTCTTTTAAAACCATCACAGCTTAGAATGTATTAATACATTCCAAATAACGGAGTATGCTATTTTTGAGGCGCTTGCTCTGAAGACTCCAGATCGTAATTTCAAATCTTGCTGGGGCCTTTAATTTGTAAGAGATCTGCTTAATCATATTGGTGACCTGAGGAACTTTTATGATAACAAGGTCGGTTGACTCAGCCACTATGGTTTTCACTTTTCATCTTTAAGATAAGTTCCAAACGAAGCCTAGAGCTACACCAGGAAGTTCAGTGGTTCGGATTCAACACTGAGCTATAGTTACAGCATGACAAGGTGGAAACCGTCGCGAATTGAATCTCTGTTACTAGGTCACAAGACCACACGGATTTACGTTACCTTAGCTGTAACGTAAATGAGCCTATTGTCGACTTGTTAAGATTTTTTTTTTATTTTCCATTATTGAAGCCTCTGACTATTCTGTAATATTACAAAGCATTCTAAAGTTATTTTCTCAAGCCTAAATACCGAGCGTGGTGGTGTAACAGATAGCGTTCTGGCCTCGCATTCGGGAGGACGGCGGTTCGAATCCCCGTCCGGGCATCCAGATTTGGGTTTTCCATGGTTTCCCCAAATCACTCCAGGTGAATGCCGGGATGCTTCCTTCAAAAGGCCATGGCCGAATTCCTTCCCATTCCTTGCCCCCCATCCTTTCCCGTCTCTAAAGACCACGTTGTTAAAAAGGGACGTTAAACTGTTAAAAAAAAAAAAAAATCAAGCCTAAATATCTCTATTCCATTATATGTAAGAACTGCTGGTAAGTTGGTACTGCAAGCATACAATTTTTTTTTTGAAAATATCTGGTTATCTACAGTAGCTCTTAAAGTCAAGTCACCGGTTTAGACATTTTGGACATCCTATAAAGTCGAGAAATCTTGTACCTATAATCAAAACCTTTTACGTAGCTCTGAAATCAATGAATGGGGCAGTCATTAACACAACTTCGGTTTTAACGCGCTAAGTACTTATTTTTCCATTTCCGAAGTCTCTGACTGGGTTATTTTATAGCTAATTTATTCCCATAATCATTCGAAAGTTATTTTACCTCTGCTCTATCTACTTTGCTGAGTGGTGGTCCAGCGGAGTTAGAGAGGCGTTGGAAATAATAAAAAAAAACCTATAATATAAACGCGGACAGTGGGCTACAGCTCGATCAACTATGGTGATGTCTGCTCCGAAAAACGCAGGACGCAAGCTCTCATTGGATCGACCACGTTGTGATGTCACTCCAAATGGTTAGCGCGCGGTACGGAAGCTATTTATAGGCGGCAGCGATCCCATTCTTGGTAGTCGATAGATGAAAGGAACTCCAGTGATGTCACTCCACATGGTTAGCCATCCATCCATCCATAATTGGCGCAGATTTCTGTCAGCAATGATGTCTTTAGCACCAGGATCTGTATTCTATGGCTAATGTCGCGATCTAGATTTTGAACATGAATTTCTATCTTTGTTCTAGTTTGAAGTATGGTTGGTCTGAAAGAATTTACCAACTATTTTTTTTTTTTTTTGGTGGACTGTCGTGCCCTATCAGTGCAAAGAGGAGGTTTGCTGGATGTATACCTGTCCATGGGTCTTTGATGCTCGCTGGTGCGGCATCTACTTGGGCGGGCACCTCACGAATGGCGTGGATAAGCGCATATCGGTCGGTTGCCTGGTCGCAGCAGTCGGCATGCGTGGTGAGTGGGGCGCGTAACCTGCTTGGTGGTCGGGTGTCTTGTGCTCCGGTTGCTGTGTGGTCGGTTGAACTGTTTTGTCTCCCCAGCCGCAGTGGGCAGCTTGCGCGGTCCATAATGGTTAGCGCGCGCTACGTAAGCTATTTATAGGCGGCAGCGATCCCATTCTTGGTAGTCGTTCGATGAATGCCAAATAGTGTTGGCTGAAACGTCACGTATATACATATACATATATAAAAATTGACGCAATTCCACCCGGACAGCCAAAATAACCGCTGAAGTCTGCGCAATCATAGGACAAGTCTTCTCAGTTTGGTTTTATGAAGAACCGCTTTGAGATCAAGATCATATTGAACGCAGTGTCTTCTCGCAGTTGAAACGGAGTAAGTGAATGTTGAACATGGTCGAATGATGGTAAACGTATTAAATAACTAATGTAAATTGTGTAAAAATGTAAACAATAGTTTGAAGATTAAGCTGTTCTTAAAAACTGTTACTCAATTATTTTTTTTCTGAGGACCCATCTTTCTTCGTACACAGTTAACCAAAATAGATTAATAAGGTATCATTTTAAAGATTAAGTTCTCCGCCTCCGCTTTCGTAACATCTGTAGCTAACTTTTTTTTTTTACTTTATTGCCTCGTTGTCGGCTAAGGTCATTAGAGGCGGGATGGGACTGGAGACAATGAACGGGAAGGAATTCGGCCATGGCCTTTTTGAAGGAAGCATACCGGCATTCGCCTGGAGTGATTTGGGGAAACCATGGAAAACTCAAATCTGGATGCTCGGACGGGGATTCGAACCAAATGCGAGGCCAAAATGTTAACCGTTCACCCACCACGCTCGATCTTTAACTAAGAAAGGAATTTTTCGAAATTCAATCCATAAATGGGAAAATTATAAACATTAATGTCACGGGTATGTGGTAGTCTAGAGTCAAGCTTGGCGTCGACTAGGAGTGATCACATTAACAATAGATAGGAGCACCACATATCACGGAGTTACTGGTAATCTGTGTTTTCTAGAGTAAGGAGCTTTTGGGATATTTTTGTTTCTGTTGGAGAAACATTTAATCATTTCTAATTATTACGTAAGGCGTTGTAAGTGTTTCCCTACATACCTATTTCGGTTGACAAATAATTGCTTGAAGATCTCTCGGGCATGCGGTCGGATCAATTAACACAACCTGAAGATGATGGCACGTTACGCCGTCGAAAATTCGTTGAACTACGACCAATTGATCCGGCCGCATGCCCGAGAGATCTTCAACCATCAGATTCGCCGGGAAAACCTACGATTAAATAAAAAATTGTTTCAAATGAGTCGGTTCTTCTGTCAACATACTTCAAGCCACCAACATCACTATTCACCATTTACCATTCGCGAAATCTTCGCACGGGTCGCCTAGTGTTGTTCTTAAACTCTACGTGTATTGTGTGAATTTGATACAAAACATTAGTCAGAGATATTCTGTAGAGTATTGATAACTTTTTTATTTTACTCTGAAGCGTCCGCTCGTGGAAGCTTCATATTTTTCTAGCAAGCGTTGGTCGGTGTGAGCAGCAGAGACTATTTCGCAGTGCAACAATCGCCGCACCCTTTGTAGTTAGTGCAGGTATTTGGAGATGGGAAGGAGATAATGGAACCGCACATTCCTTCAGTGGGGACAGTCTGCCAGTGCTAGCGGTGCGAGAAGGACAGAGCGGTTGTGTGATTTGGAACACATTCGATGATTATCCTTCCGAACGGCGTCTCACTGGTCAGCTGCAATCGTCTCCTCAAACGAGGGTTTTAGCGTGAAACAAAAAAAAAAAAAAAAAAAAAAAAAACTTGTCTGAACTTATTATCAAATAATAGTGCTATCCTTCCATGCATACACGCACACAACCGTTCTGTACTTCACGCACCGCTAGCACGGGTGCACTGTCCCCACCGAAGGAATGTGCGGTTCCATTATCTCCTTTCCCATCTCCAAACAACTGCAAAGGGTGCCGCGATGGTTGCACTGCGAAATAGTCTCTGCTGCTCACACCGACCAACGCTTGCTAGAAAAATATGAAGCTTCCGCGAGCGGACCGCTTCAACTCTTATGGACTTATTCCAACTTCAGTGTTGGAATCAGAAAGAAAATAACTAATGTAAATTCAGAATAAGAGTAGTTACAAAACAGAGATTTGAAAGAACCACGTTTGAATGTGTTTATGGGGCGTCTGTTGAGTCGAATCTTTTCGTATACCTTAGGTGTCAAATACTAACACAGAAAAGAACGTAGGTACTACAGTTTGCTGGGCCCCAAACAGCGGCGCACGCACTGGGATGGGAGAGCCTGTGACGATGTATGGGCTACGCGGCGTTTGCAATTTGTGTTCACAAGCCGCGTCCAGGATTTATGGTCGGGAGAGAGCCGTACCTGCGTCCACAAAAAGATCATATCTGCCGCTGGTGGGGCCAGCCCTTATCTCAAGTGGTGCACGCACTGCCCGTTAATTAGTGCCTGTCCCACGGTGGGCGTTAACTGACACGCGAGAAAGAGACGCTAGAAATCACTCAGACACTGCAAAGCAGGATTCTGCAGTCCACAGTCTGGCGGATCCCGCGCAAATTTATACGCAATCCGTAAAATGGCGTGAAAACGCGTGTCGGTGTGCATGACTGTTGCTGGCGCTTCATGACCTACTCGGGCTCTACCATTTGCATTAATCGCCCTTATTTCTGGCAAATGTGTATTTTCATCGACCGTCATTATTTGTGGCTAAATACGAGGGCTATCCAGGAAGTAACAGACGTTTTGACCTGGTGCGACAGTGGGCGAGGCTAGCGCAGCCATCTTGGCGTCAAAGTATTCCTACACTCAATAAGCAAACAGCCGTTGTAGCTTGCCCATCGTGCCTATCGTACTTTGTATTGAATGGAGTGTTAAAATGAGAACTGCAATTGAAAATCCCGCCAGTTGTGAAGTGCGAGCTGTGATAAGGTTTTTGTTGGCAAAAAATCACAAACCAATTGAAATTTATCGCCAGAATTGTGATGAGTACGGCCAAGGAATAATGAGTGAAAGCCGAGTGAGGCAATGGTGCATTGATTTTAAAAATGGCCGAACCAATGTTCACGATGAGGATCGCAGTGGTAGGCCTAATCTTGTGAGTGATGAACTGGTGGCGAAAATCCACGAAAAATCCATTAAAATCGCCGTTTCACGATTACGGAACTCTCAGAACATTTCTCCCAAATTTCACGGAGTTTAGTTCATGAGATTGTGGTTGGTAAACTTGGTTACCACAAATTTTGTGTCAGGTGGATTCCGAAAATCCTAACGGAAGACCTCAAAAACAGAGACTAGCTGCAGTACTGACATTTCTGGAAGACTACGACGAAGTGGAAACCAAGTTATCGATCGTATCGTAAATGGCGACGAGACTTGGGTGAAGCACGTCACCTGTGAAACAAAACGGCAGTCGATGGAATGGGGACACACGCATTCGCTGGTGTAAACCAGTGGTTGAGCTCGCAGCCGGCAGATTTCTACGTAGAGGGTATTGAAAAGCTTGTACCACGTTATGATAAATGCCTTAATTTAAATGGCGATTATGTAGAAAAATAGCCTAAGAGTTTATCTCCAAAATGTATATAATTAAACAAAAATCACTTTTTTTATTCCAAAATGTCTGTTACTATCTGGATAGCCCTTGTAGATTCACTTTACAGTACATGTAACAACTCCAGTTCGTTTACCTTTAATTTCAAAATTAACCACAACTTCTATTATTTCGTCACAAGCTGTATCCACAACTAGATTGGGATTAGTCTCTGATACTTTATGATTTATCCAGTTGAGGATTTTAAAAATACTGCAGCAAGAGCAATTAAAATGGATGAGCTTTGCCATAAAGGATTGAGGAGTGATAGAGAGATATTCTATAATCTCCAATTACGACAAAGTCTTGGAAGGAATTACGAGGCTCAACTTCGGCTGACTCACAAGCCAAGGGTCTCAGAGACCATTGCCTTAAGTAAGAGTACATAAAGTGTGGTTTGGAGTGTGTTTTGGTTCATAGGAGTTGATTAAAATAATTCACTTCAATAGTTAGAGGTCGGGTGAAATACTGGATAACAGTGGTTACAGCAGTTTTCAACCCGAGTACCAGTAAATTGTCAAAAATAATGCGGCAGACAACTAACGTATATGGGGCTAATTTTTTTTTTACCAATGTATATATGATTAATATCTGGGAATTATTGTATTGTGCCATCATAACGTAGTAAATCTAAATGAATGTTTTGACTTCCTATGGAAACAGATGTAAAACTGAGAAGTGAACTATTAAAAGTTAATCACATATTTATCAGACTCTTAATATTTAGTAACTGATGAATAATAATTTACTATGGGATACTACACCATACCACCGACCTAAACGTCCAAGATTTTTACACCTTATACTTTTCTATTTTTCTTTACTTCAGTACTCGTGTGTTACCAATCGTTCCACGTACCACGGTACCTCACACCCATTACAAGACCATCGTAAAACGGTCTCTTACATAATCCTTAGACGAATGGATCTCTTTTTGATGCCAACTGGAAACGAATAGAGTATTGTGGAAACAATACTGTTTAATTTAATTTAAATGGGATGGAGCGCCCGCTCCGGTGGCAATTTCCATACACACCCATCTTTCCACCTTCCTTTTCCCACCAAATTCCCCCCCCCCCCTCCCCCTACTAATTTGAACTTTATAAATTATTTAGCGTTTTTTGCAAATTATTCATAAGTTCTATTAGTAATTTTTTCCAATCCCTGACGCCCTTACCTAAAAAAGAAAATCTTCCCACCCCTTTTTACCTGAAGTCGTGTGCCGATTTGTGATCATGGTCATCTTTTCCCTTCCATGCCCTACTCCTAATTCTTCCACCTATATCTTTCCAGGACTCATCACCAATATACGTCTAGTACACACCCACGATTCTCTTCACCCTCCGCCTGTCTTCCAATGCTTTCCATTCCAGCTTCTTTATCATATCACTTACTGATTGTGTTCTGCGTTAATTTACAGAGAAAAATCTAGGAGCCCTTCTTTGCACACTCTCCAACTCCTGTATTTGATACCCAAAATGTGGGTCCGATTCTACACCACCTTATTCAACAGAGACAATATAATAGAGACTGTTAACGTCCGTTATAAACTTTGGCGAAGTAAGCGCCAGCCGCGACGCTAGCGCTCCAAGGGTTCGTCCTCTCAAACACGCTGTGTCGTCACCTAAAGGCGGCAATTTTGAAATGCTTATGACGCTAATCCCCACCACACCGCTTATGGCGTTTTAAATATTGCTATGTATCCTTTCTATTACTTTTTAATTTTTTTTTATCGTTTCTATTACTTTTTTTTTACTTATTATTTTAATATTTTATTACTTTCTCTTAGCAAACAGCAGGGCAATTGGATAAATAATGTAGGGAAACTGAAATAACAAAAAGAAATAATTTGTTTGTTTTGAATTTTTATTACCTCAGTTGAAAATGAAACAAAAAAATAACATTTGCAATAATTATTCAAGCACTGGTCTGACCAACCTTTCGAAACCCAATTCCCTTACCCACCTAGTACATCTCCTTATCACTCACGGCAACAAGTGAAAGATTTTGAAATCTTTTCCTGCTATCTGACAATTTTGTCATTCCCAGCTGAATTTGTTATTTGCCAAGGTATTTACATTTCAAATCTTCAACAGGCAATTCTTTCACCACCTTATAATCATAATGAATCTCTAGTTTTTTATCTGAACACCTAAAAATCTGACTCTTCTTTGCATTTGTCTCCATCCCATGTTGACCTACCCAGCTAGATATTCTGTCCAGATCACCCTCCAGCTGTTTCCAGTTTTCTACCGTTTTCATCCTCTTAGATAGCATTATGTCATCTGCAAACAACCCAACTTCTTATAGATATCCACCTACACAATCATTCATTGGGATGACAAATAGGCCATTTGTATCATCTCCTTGAGCTCTTCCCACTTCGACTCCACTGTACTTGTGTCATCCTTCCATTTGTCGAAACTTTCCCTGAAATATCACTTCAATTTTGAAATTCGAGCCTTTTTATAACTGTACCTCTTTCCCCCTTCAATTTTGGCCATTGGTTTTCTGAATCCTCTAATATACATCAGAACTGCTTCAAAATCACTTATTCCTACAATTACTTGACACCCCACAAGGTTATAACCCGGTTTTATTAGAAAGATCTCCAACATGTTTGTCACCTTTGTGTTCTGTTCTACCACTTGTGTAAAGCCTCTTTCAATTATTAGGGTATTAGAAAATCTCCGTTACCTTGTGCTATTAATCTTACTTCCCACCCAGCTGACGGCTGATAAATTTAAATCCCCGTCAATAATGACAATTCTACTCTCACCTCTGAACTCTCAGTACAAATTTAGTTTCTCCTCAAGAACCTCATCTTCATCATTCATTCTTAAACAGCAACACCCAGATTTTTTCATTTTTATTTAATTATTTATTTTCACAGATTTTCCAATCCTTGTTTCAGGATGCAGCCTCTTTAAGCCAGATGAGCTATATTTTACAATTTAATCTTATTTAATTTGGTTCTAGTCCCTTCCAGGCTGATCGATCTTGAGCAACTCTCTTCCAGATCACACCTGTTAGTCGTCGTATGTCTGTATCCAAAGATCCGGGGGTCTGCCCCAAGTAACTCATGGATATGTTATACAAACACCAATGAACTGCAGTAGGCTTCTATACTCAGCCTGGAAACGTCAAATTTTTGCGTGGTTATTGAAATATTCCTGGCTTTAAAAAGCTACGCTTTATTTTAGACTCGCTTATAGCCTTAGGCAATACGAGTACGGTATCTAAATTCATAATATTCTGCATGCAACCACCTGAAACATGTTCTCGGACTACTGGTTCTTTGCGGACCCCGGGTTGAGACACAAGTCTTGTTTCTCGCAGTCGTTTATTTTTAGAAAGACTTTATTTAAGCTTTCGTGAGCTATATGGTTCCACCGAGATGGGAGGAGGCCAATATTGGCCTCCTACCTATCATTCGGGAGGACCGGGGTTAAACTCGGTTCGGCCATCCTGTCTGAGGTTTTCCGTGGTTTCCCTCAGACACATAGGCGAATGCTGGGATGGTTCCCTACAAGGCCACGGCCGACCTTCCATCCCCCTTCCCTCCCCGTAGTAGTAGATTGGCTGAAAAGAGTCCCCTATGACTCTCCAGCAGCCCGCCTCCCAGCCTTCTGCTGGGAGGAATGAAATGTTAAAAAAAAAAAAAAAAAAAAAAATATATATATATATATGGTTCATCCTTGGTTTCCCAGATAAATTTTTCTCGACGTAAATTTAAAAGATTTTCGCATACCGGTAAAGTCGCAATTGACCGATGCTCGGAGTTAGGGCTATTGATATTTTAAAAAATGTCGGATTTTCAATATATCGATATTTAAAAAAATATTAATATCGGATTCGATATATTGAAGAAAAAGTATCAATATATCGACACTATTATATAAAAACAAATCAGGCGAAGTGGCTATTTATTGATGAAGAGTTGTGAGATATTCTTCTGAATGAAGTTTTGATTTTCTGAAACAAAATGGTTTTTCATGACGTAAGGGTAAATCTTTTTTTTTTAATTTTGAGTCAGCCATTATACTACTACTTTACTAAAAGGAAAGGCATAATGATTACGATTTACTCGAAGACTTGTGAATCCAGAAAGAGGATCGAGGGAAACCTTGGCTTTTGTGAGTTTAAAAGCTCAATAATGCAACATTGTAGAGGCATTTATTTAGGTAGATGTTCTACTACCAGAGTTTACATAATGGCCAAGTAACTTTTTTTTTTACAAGTATTGTTTTATGTGGAATTTAATTTCTTTTTTTAGGTTGATAGCTTATTCTGAGTCTTCTTACTTTTTTGGACCAAATGTTTGCACCTTAGCAAAGATTTTGTATCCGAATTTATCAATGTTCCTGCTTACATCTAATTTTTATGACGAAATACTTTCCTCGACAACGCACGCTCATGTAAAACAACGGGCTCGAGTCAGATTCGTTCTGTGCGAGCGACGCCGTGCCTGCATTGTTACCATCGGTGTAGGCCTACCAATAAATTCCAAATTAAATGTAGGAACAAAGTAAAATTTATTGTGTTTTTTATGCTCCTGATCTTTGTGCAAAACAGGTTTAAGGCATATAGCCTCATCAAGAAGAAAGCAATTAACGTACAAATTTTCTCTAAGACGTTTCAGCTTTTGGATTGGCATTGAAAAAAGACTGGAACTTTTCTTATACTGTGGGGATGAAACCAAGTATGCATAGAATTATGATGAGAGAATGTCACAGTCATTTAAAAGAGTTTCAGATCCAAACTAAGGTGGTGAATGAAGTAAAATTTTGCACATTAATTATGCTTCCTAAGCTCCGTTTACAAAACATTTTCTGACATATAATGAGTAGATAGAAATATGTGGACTGTGCTTCCAGGAATTATTTATAAAAAATAAAGTTATGTGTACCAATATTTGTCAGCAGCTGTTTTATAGGATCTGCAGGTATACTATTGCAATTATTAGGCACTGGAAGATTAATTGTTGATGCAACTCGAACAGATGCCACAGAAGATTGTCAGAAACTTCATTGGACATACTTTTCAAGAGCATGAACTCATGTTTCTCCCGTTGTTTCTTCTACTATGAATGGATAACTCCCTACATTAAGTGAGAATTTCCCCTGCTTTGATATTGCTTTGCAAATGGGTAACGCTTTACCAAAATACAATTTTTTTTAAACTGAGATTCTAGGTGGAATGCCGGATTTAGGGAGAGGGGTGGGGGCATACCGGAGTACTTGCTCTGGGCGATAACTTGGGGGGGGGGGGGGGCAAAATTGTGACTGTAGGGCGGCGATTTGAGACGCCGTGACATTTTTTTTAACTCTACTACCACTCTAGGTTACAGCAACAATGCGTTTGGCAAACAGTTAAAGTGGCGACATCAATGCATTTGGCCAACAATCAAGGAGGCGATTCTCCGGATATGGCTGGCAACAATGTTTGAAGAGGTTTCCCCCTGCTTGGAAAAATCCTACAGCCGCTACTGTCAAAGTAGTTCCTCTGGCGTTAACAAATTGTTTTTTAAAGGCACTAATCTATAATAATAAGTTTTTAGCATAGCGCTTTGTAAAGGCAATCCAAAAGTGATAGATTCTTTTTTTCAATTTCTTATCTTAATAAATTCGTAAGTGGTATAACAAAACTGGCTGTGACATACTTTTGGAGCTCAATTCTTCTGTTGGTATGGAACAAGAAGCGTATCCAATTCGCGCGAAATATTTAACTGTGGAGTACCAGATACAGGCTTATAATTTCCGGGACATTTCTGGGACTAAAAAGTATTTTAGTAATATGTTTAAAGAATGAACAAAAATGCAAATTATGCTATCTAACGTATATATAGTACTTTTTTTAGGTTTATTAATTAAACTTTGGTTGAAAGTCAACATCAGGTATTATTAACCAAAAGGAACAATACAACTTAAAACAAAAATCAACATCGGGTATTATCAATCAAAACCTCAAAAATATTAAACAAAAATTGAACACTTCTGTTAGGCTCATTAATTAAAATTATGCAGAAAATCAACATCAGGTTTTATCAACAAATAAAAAAATTGAGCATCTATCTTTTGCTAAAACAAAACGAACATCAATCAAAATAAATCTTAATCAACTACTCTTTAAATATTTAATACTAGATTTTGCCATTTTCATAAATATTTCTCCGTCACTGCTTTGTAAAACTGATAAAATTTCTCAGCAAGAGTCTTCAAAATTGATTGAGTTTGCAGCTCAGCCTTGATCAAATTCATGAACATTCTGTTTCGCTCTTATTTCATAAATTATTCAACGGGCCAACACTTGTCTAGTAAAAGTCATTGCTTGTTGGAATTGACAAAACAAAACCAACTATTTTTTTTAAATATTCAAAATCATTAAAAAACGCTTGTTCTAAAGAAATTGGCCCAGATTTTATCGTTTGGAAAGTCTTTTGGAAGGACCTCAAAAACACGTGAACTCTGTATAAAGGGAGTTAATGTTAACTGCATGTAGAATTTTCAAAGTCCCAGATAATTCAAAGAGAATTTCCCCTGATTTAAGGGACAAAAGTTGAAACTGTTCGTACATCCTCTCGCTGCGATCATGGGATACTTGGCTTGGCCTCTTGGCCACCGTGGTGAACTGAGTTTGAGAAAAAAACTAGTATACGGAAATTCCGGTACAGTAACGCATAATTCCTGGACACGAGATCGGACACAAAATTCCGGGACATTCCCGGATTTTCCGGCCATCTGGCAACCCAACTCATACCTGGTACATTACGATTAGTTTCTTAATGCTAATACTTTTGCATTGATTGAAGACAAATTTTAAAAACTTTTCAAAATGTCCAGACAAGAATTCTAATGAATATTGAATGAGTTATTTTACCTTCTTTTTTACTTCTCCGTAATTAATCAGAAGCACTAACCGAGTGTTTAAAATAAGTTGCAATTTGTGAGAAAAGTTTTAAAAATGTTAATTGTTTCTTAAAATTCTATGTACGAAAATGTATTGCATGTGCAACACAGGTAATCGTTTTCCCTCCAATAATAACTTCGAATATTCTACGAGGAAAACGGAAAATAACAACTTATTTTAAAAAAATATCGGACTCCGATATCCAGATTTCAATATCGACATATCGTCCTTAAAAATATCACTCATAAATATCGATATTTTTTTTTAAAAAAATATCGATATTTTATCAACAGCTCTAGCTCGGACGCACCGATAGTCGGCTGAGTGACGGTTCGCTTCCGCACTGGTCCGTAGCTCGTCCGTCTGACGAACGTCTTTCGACTCAGTCTCCATTAACGTTTCCAACGTTGGAAATTTCCGTAAAAATAACTTGGAGATCACAGCTAGGATTTCCACACTTACCTTATCATACGGTACTGTACTTTGTTTTTTGTAGTTATACTTTTTAATCTTCGAAGGTAATAAAGTGCGATGAAATACTTTTTTAACCTGATTCAGGTTATCACCTCACTGGTTGAACTTTTATGTACAAAAATAGTCTTACCACGTGTCTCGACGCATTCTCAGTGAAATGTCAGTCGTCACTCGCTGTTTGTTTTGTATGATAAGTCTTTTAAGTCACTCAGTATTTTCTGTTAGTAACAAATGAGATTATTGTATATTTTAATTTAAAAATAGACCTAAATTTTTTTATAATGGTAATAATTTAATATTATCTCAAAGTTCTAACCACAGAGTTTCTTATCGCCTGAGAAGTGCCTCTCTGAACTTAAAAAATTTGAACCATGGAGCGTTCTAGCATCTTTGCATTAACAAGTCAAAGCTTCACCAGTGGTTAATGTCAATTTTAAGGTTCGTAAAAATTATAGCTGAGACCGGGATCTGAACCGGGGACCTTCAGTACACCAATCGCACCAGACCGAATCTAGATGTACTGAAAAATAAGTATTCAAACATAATAAAATAAACATAAACTTTTTATATAGACCCTACAATTTAATTTTTCTATCTATATGTTTGAATACATATTTGCAGCTTGCGATTCGGGTATCAAATCAGGGCCCCGGCTGCAATTTTTACGAGCCTTAAAATCGATCTTCACTCCTGGGAAAGCTTTGATTTGTTAATACGGAGATGCTTTGACTCTCCCTACGTTCATCCGATGAAGTGAGAATGAAGAGAAATGTCACTTTTGTAAGGGGATCAATAACACAAAAACAACATTTGTTACTAAAGGACGGAAAATTTACGAAATATCTCTATACGCTTCTTCACATACAGCAGCCCGACACTGATCCGCTCTGTCAAAGACCAAACTAATGACGACCGAGACGCAGTATTGTTTGAACTCACTTCAATCGATTGAAAGCCAACAATAAGAAAAGTGACGTTGTGGTCCAGAATCGGGCAAGTGTGGCCCTACCTTAAGGCCCCTTCAGACGACCCGACATGGTCTCCCTAAATCGTGGCTACGTTTCTTCGGCTATGGAATCGAGCCGTCTAAAGTGAGCTACTGGTCATGTTTTTGTAGCGAGACCAAGCTGGGAGATCGGGTGGAAATTCCATCCGATATAGGGTAAAAAAGTTGGGGTGAGATCGGGCCCCCACCATATTACCCTGAACACTGGCCATGTAAAGCCTCGCTCTTGTCTTTTGAATAGTAAAATAAAAAGAATAGGAAAGAAAAAATATTTTGAAATTTAGTTATTTATTGCCTATACATATATTTTCGGAATTGTGGAACTTGCTATTAATTTTTGGTTTCATTTCAAAGTATTATAGTTCGAGCCACATTCTAAATTTAGTATTATACGTAAATAAATGAACACTCATTTTTTTAATTTAAGTACGTTCTGTTTCTCCTTTCCCTCCATCTAGTATTTATTTCGTTTCATCATAAGCACTATCATGTCGTTTGGAAATTAATTGAATTGTATAGTTTACCAAAAATTAAAGTAAGGTTAGCGACCCTACGCCTCTGACCAGTGCGGCACATTTCAACATTATATTACAATTTATTCAACAGAAAATAATCTCACAGTTCTGAAAATTAGACAATCGATATCGACTGACTTAACTGGTGACATAAAACTAAATAATGCAATTCGCAAAAACATTATTTTGAAGATCCCTTCTTTTCCATTTTTATGTTTTCTCCCACAAATCTTTATATTTTTGAAATTGACTAGGTTTCTTCTATTTTGCTTCCTTTGGAGTTACTGGTCTATGTATCAATTATCACTATCGCAAACAGAGTCTGCCAATTTTTGCAATGTAAAAGAATAATAATGCAGTTGAAAACTCCAACTTAAAAACGACTAGAAACAGAAGAAACCACAAATTCTCCACTTATCAATCCACTATTCCGTTCACAAAAACGGCGAGCGGACAAGAGTCGACTGAAGTATAACAATAACGAATGGTCCTCTATTATTGCCTCGACTCCGAAGTGGTAAATACTAAATACACAGATCAAAGGACGCGAGCAAACAAAAAATCCCTGGCCGATAGGCACTTTTTCTTGCAGTATGTTGTGAAAGTAGCAGAAGAACGTTCAGTTAGATGTATTGTATACTTTATTCGAAATAAAGTATTTTTGTATACTTTATTCATAGGAAAAAGTATAACAGCCAAAAATAAAGTATGATACTTTATAATAAAGTATGGTTGGCAACTATAACCTCACATGCCCGCTATCATAACAAACACGCGAGGGGGGGATACACGTGTATATCAAATGCAGTGAATCTGGAGTGTATATCCTCTGATATCAACACACCTACTACAATCTACATCCTCAATTACCTGATTTATAGGTTCTGTCTTTGACATCCTCTAGAGTTAGCGCATTCTACCGTTCTATTCATTAAAAAATTAAGCAATCCCATACGTATTATAATGATACGCACCACCCTGTTTCTCCTTTCTTATATTCCTCCACAAACTTATAGTTGTTTCCTGAACAGGACTATTTTATACTTTCTCCATCCACATAATTTTCGGCATTCAAAATTTTCTTTTGTTTGAAGATTGATTCGACAACATAAAAGTTGAATATTAATCGATGCAGGGTACAACCTTATCTTACGTCATCTCACACGTATATAGATTAAAATTTTCTTCTATCTCAATATTTTAGACGACACTTCTTTAAAATTTGAACATCCTGATCATATAATTCTAACAAAGGCTATTTCTAAGAACTTTAACATCATTAAAGTATCCTTGTTGTTTTTGATCAGCCCTTCCAATAGTAACATTGAAGAAGTAGTTGCTTCTCTGGTACTCAGTTTTTTTCCCTAAGGAAACCAATTCATTTGTCAAAATCAATAATGTAGGCAGAGAAGTGTTTTGTATTAATGATGCAAAATTGGCAGCGGCTGCATTGTTGAGATATGTTTTACTTAACAGCAAGAACATTTTATCAAAGTAGTTAAGCAGAACATTTGATAAATGGGCCTCAACAAGATATTTTAACAAGATTATTTTTGTTATTTACTCTGTTATGTGGAATAATTTGTTAGTAGAGTGATTACAGGCATAAGTACGAATCTTACAGAATTGATTACAACAATATAATTATTTGTATACACCCTATAATTAGCTATCATGAAATTCTTCAGTGAATTAGAAATTTTGAGAAATGCTTCAAAATAAATCTATTCATTAACGATCAGAAAAGTACAGGAACCGTTCTTTTTATTACAGACAGAATTTCACATCTATTTCGACGAGAGCGAAATATTTCTTCACGCCAATTACTTTAACTTAAAAACTAACACAAATTTACGTACCACCTAAAAGGCCGTTCTGGGAACTACAGTGTAAGGAGTTTGAGAAAACAGTAAATAACGCATGTAGGTATACAAGAAGTTAGTTAATTTTTTTGGGGGGGGGGGGACTATGGGCCTCAAGACAATTTTAAGTGCTGAACTAACTTCATTGAATTAAATGTAAAGAATTGTTCGTGAAAATGGCTACACCAAGAAGCAGGAATGTGGTTACAATAAAATTTATTCTACAGATTAAGAATATGACAATATACATGTGATTAAAATTACAAAACTGTTCATGCACTTTGACCGTGACAGTCCGGAACGATGTGAAAGTATTGCGTGGCGAGGTACTGGATATGCTGCTGGTAAAATGAATTCCTGTGATCGTAAGGACCTGGTGACAGTATTTTTTGTGGCCTCCCCACTCCGCCCCCAGCGTAGCCAAAACCGGTAATCCTAACGGTTAAAGAGGACCTACAGCTTAACGTGTAATCCAAACCACAGGAGCATTCTGGCTTACTTTAGATTACACTACAAACTGTACCAGAGGTTAAGATCTCCTCCGAGACAGGGTTTAGAACCAGGGACTTTTCGATATCCAGTCAGTCGCCTTAGCTACCAGCTTACTCTATGCTGCTGGTGAACACGCAGCCACAGGGAATCGACAGTAGTTGCTGGAGGACCAGAACGATAAAGATGCCGACCTAACATGTCAGGTGAATGCGCGGGCGAGAGGAGCAGTGGTGCCTTCATTTTGCGAAGAAATCTTGCACATTACTCGCCACATGAGACCTTCTGAAATATGACATATAGAACCACCTGCAGCACCTTAGGCTCTAAACATCCCCTGATGCAGTGGTTACTCTTTAGAATTCCAACAATATGTAGGAGGCGAGATCGTATTTTATAGCCAATGGCGCTCTAGACTAGAAATGTAACGGAGCTCCGCATCCGCAAGGGTGGAGCATTAGCGTAAAATTCTACATTCGCTTCCGCAATTTTTATGCGGATGTATAACGGAAGTTTTTTACATTGTAATATATATTATTCTGTTCTCTTATTTTGTGTTTCGGCCCATCGTCGCTTAGCTAACGACAATGTTCTTACGATCTTGCAACACTGAATGGTGTTATTACCTAAGTGAAGAATTTACAATTTTGAACTTGTATGTAAAGTAAAGCAGCCTATTCATGGTCCAGCTTATAGGACATCTGTTTAAACTACCATAGAATGCGTCACTGATTCACGCTACTCGATGGGGTGAAACAAAATGTTCCAAGTAATCCTTTCCACTCGTGCTTTCCGCGGCACACTAGTGTCCTTATCGCATACTCCTAGGATATTTCATCCAATCATGATCCATCGCCATAGCGTTTGGACAGCAAGGATCCGTGTTGGTTGTATGAGAGTTCAACAAAATCCAACACGGCCTACATGCAGTCCTGTAGCTCCTTACACCGACCAACAAGGATCCTTTATAGGAAAATCGGATCAATGAAGATCCTACAAGCTTGACTATGAATGGGCCGCTGTGGAAAGGAGGGTAACTTACTTTTTTTTTTTTTTTACTTATGGCTTTACGCCTAGTCGAGGTAATTATAGACGCGGGATTGGATTGGGGACAAGGAACGTATAAGATTTTTTGTTATATTAATAAATTTAAATATTCAGTAACAATGTTTATTCTCCATATCTTCATACTGAATACATTAAACGGACTCCAAATAATAATACAACGATATTCTCTTACAGCAGTATACTTCATCTCTCTGCCATGAAAACCGCTCTTGGCCACCAAATAACCAAAGATGTTCCGTCTCTCCAACGTCCACGTCAGAGCTGCTATTTAACTCTTCTCAAATTAAAACTGTATCACAGGCACAGATCATATTTTTTAAAACATAAATGTATATGCAAAGTGAGGAAACTTCGTTTCCTTACATATCCTTCCTGCCAATTTGTCACTAAAATTACACAATTTTATGTGATGTATATTGTCAAATAATTATTGTTTGCACAATCTTAGGTCACTAAAATTTCTTAAATCCAAATGCTTTCCAGATTTTAGATATTTAAGGTAATATGTATTCAGATGAGGTTTCTGCGATTATGTAAGGTACCTCGAAAAACATAAAAAAACTTGGTTATCGCGGCATTTATACAACTGGATTTTTCATGCGTTCTCAAGTACTAGATCACCTACTTTCTGATTATCCTGCACGCCGATCATATGTCTTTTTCTGAAAGATCCTCTTCCACTTCTTGGTAAAACTATCATTTTCCTTTCATTTTCACTTTTCCCTTCGTTGCTTCATCTTTCTTGCATTCTCCGCCACCCATCTTCCTTTCGTATTTTATAATGTTGCTGCCCTCATCATATATATCGAGACCTATCTTCGTTTTCACTTTCCCTCGCGTTAACTCTTCTCTTTCATCTTCACAAACTTTTTGTTTCTTTATGAGAAAGCATTTTACATACTTTTCTTCTTCACTACTTATCTCTTCGTCACTTTCTACCTCTTCTTCAGTATCTACATACCTCTTCTCGTCTTCAGTTTCATCGTTCACTTCAGCGTCCATACCATAATTTCTGTCATCATTTCTAGTAGAAATAATAACTGAATCACCTTTCCTTTCCGTCTCTTCTTCTGTATTTTCCACGATACTGTCTCATTGATTCATTCTCGTCACGTTAATTATCTCGTCTTCTCCCACTATATCCTTTCCAGCATAGCTAATTTCATTTTTCTCCTCTATCTGCTGCAGACATTCCCACCATTTCACTGGTACGCTATTCTCCCACAATGCATTGTCTCCTTCATTGTCATCTCGCCGTTTTTCACCGTTTTCTTCTCCCTCATCCTCCTCAATTTCCATACCTAACCTGTCTTCGTAGGACCTTCTTATTTGTGTAATCCAGCGATCAATTTCATCTTCTCTTCCTTCTTCCCACAGTCGTAACGTTTGTTGTTGATTATTACTAATGTTTTCCATCTTCAGGTCCAGCTTCTTCTGTCCTTGCAGAATCATTGCTAGCATTTTTTCCACGGAAGTACTCTCTTCCCAGTGATATTTTTTTTCGGTGAAGCTAGTTACCGGGACGTCATGAAAAACACCAGTATCAACCTTTTAAAGTTTTAATCGATCATGATACTCATAACCTGGACCTAAATCACTTTCTACATTTCTCGAAACCCTTAAATTTTTGCCATTTTGATCATGAACATCGGCATCTACATGATCTCTGGTTGATTTTAAAACTTCACACTCCATTATATATATAAAAAAAACACACCCAAACAAATAGCAGTAATTTCGTTACAATTATCGTAAGAATTATACTCGGCGAGCATGGCAGTAATTAAAATGAAACGCCGTAAAGGATTTCCAAACCATCACGAAAAACACATATTACCTGTACATAAACAAATTTAACATTAATCACTTAAAATTTAATGTACGCACATGCAAAGATGCGTAATTGACTACTGTTTTATGAATCAATATTTTAAAATTTAATTGAAAGGTAACATCAAACAATCTTACTATCTCTGCGTTATTTTCTTTTAAAAAAATGAGTTCTGATACTTCTCGCGTTTACTTCTATAAAATTTTTGTTTTTAAATCTGACAAAATTTCAGTCTTTATTGTAAATGAACTGCACCTTGTCACTATTTTCTAATTTAAATTGTCTTTCTTATCCTACCTTAAAAGTTGTTTTCTCTTCCGAAAATTGCAAGGTTCTTTTATAACAGAATTAGTTAACTAATTCTATGTCATAGTAATGCGGCGCAATTTTATAAGATTTTTTGTTATATTAATAAATTTAAATATTCAGTAACAATGCTTATTCTCCATATCTTCATTCTGAATACATTAAACGTCCTCCAAATAATAATACAACGATATTCTCTTACAGCAGTATCCTTCATCTCTCTGCCATGAAAACCCGTCTTGGCCACCAAACAACCAAAGATGTTCCGTCTCTCCAACGTCCACGTCAGAGCTGCTATTTAACTCTTCTCAAATTAAAACTGTATCACAGGCACAGATCATATTTAAAAAAAATATAAATGTACATACAAAGTGAGAAAACTTCGTTTCCTTACAAACGGGGAGGAATTTGGCCATGGAATTTTTGAAGGAAGCATCCCGCCTTTCACCTGGAGTGATTTGGGGAAACCATGGAAAACCCAAATCTGGATACCCGGACGGGGGTTCGAACCGGCGTTCTCCGAATACGAGGCCACTAGAGCGTTAACCACTCACCCACCACGTTCGGTGTGGGTGACGGGCACGGTGACGTTTGAATGCATGGATTTGTGCTTGACGTTTGAGTTATTCGAGCCGTGGACTTCGCAAGTTCATAAGACAAAGGTTGTTTTTTTGACGCGTGCGTAGCTATGTAAATAATTTAATTCACTTGTGAAAACGTCGCACAATTTTTGTTATTGAAAGATGAGCCATATAATAAATCAGTATGGCAGTCTGCCCGATTCCTTTCAACATGATATCACGTGGCTACCACAGTAGGATAGGTTGAAGCTGTTCCCGTCCGAAAACACTACAGTTTGCCACACAACACGTCAGTAATTACGTTCGCATGCCTATTGCAGTCTGAGGCCTTGGTGGTTTCTCGTCGACGGAAGTTGACGCAATGGCATACGTTCCAACAGTCCAGCCCTCAGAAAAAGGACGTCGAACAGTCGACGCAGACATCTGAACACCCGTTGCAGTGCTCCAACGTCGAACCAACACTGTGGACGAAGCATTTCTGTCGGTTACGGCCATACGGACGAGATGGTGGTCATCCCGCGCTGTAGTCACAGTACCCGCTAGCCGCTGTGTACGACTCTCTTCTATCCACTGGTTCCATACACGCATCACTGGTGTGTTAGCGTTTCCTGTACAAGCCACAATGTCACGGTACGATAAACACGTTACCCGGAGCCAAATAGTTCTTTTACGTTCGAACTCACTCGCTGTCATTGCGTCCTTTGATGTCAACGACTAATACTGGAACTTCTTCAACATTTCTCGTTCGATGACGGCTCTGCAGGATTTATCCGGTCTACATCTACATCTATAATCTGCAATTCACAAATATTGTAGTGGCAGAGGATGCTAAGTACCAATTCTAATTCTGTGCATTTCAATCCCGAACAGAACGTGAAAAAAAAGAATACATAAAAGCATCAGCACGGCATCTTATTTCTCTAATATTATCTCCCCTGTCATTGCGATCTAAATAGGTTGGCGGAAGAAGTATTTAATTGAACTCGTAAATTAAAGTTTTTCGCGTATTCTCCAATAAATTCAAACTAAAACGACGTCATCTGTCCGGCAAACAATCCCAGCCCAATCTATGTATGAATTCTGTGACACTTTCGTAAGGACTGTAACTAGAAGTCACGAATCGAGCGGCTCTCTTCCGTACTAAAGTGTCTATCAATCCCTTTCGATACGGATCCCAAACTCCACAACAATAATCAAGTGCGTACGCACCAGTGTTTTGTATACTATTTCCTTTGTATGAGCATAAAAACTTATTAAAATACGACCTATGAATCGTAATCTAGAATTAGCTTTGCCTACGACGGAAGTTATGTGCAGGTCCCATTTCATGTTGCTTTGTACGATTACGTTTAGATACTTCAGGGAATCCACCGTGTCAACAACTGAATTGTTAACTTTGTATTTGTGAACAAACGGAGTCTCTTCGTTACTTATATTCATTGCCTTGCACTTTTTGCAGTTAAGCATAAGATGCCATTTACTCCACTATTCCGAAATAACATCCAGATCGCACTGAATTTTCAACCAATCGTCAGAGCATCCTGCAATTAATATTGTCACCGAGATTGTTTATAAAAATTAGGAAAAGAAGCGGTCCTATTACACTTCCTTAAGGAACGCCAGAATTAACATCTAGCTTCCCGTCAGCAGTGACATACTGTGACCGACCATTTGGGAAATCGCGTATCCTATTGCAAATCTGATCTGATATACCATATACTCGAATCTTCGTTAAAAGTCGGGTGTGAAAATCCAAGAAAATTTCATCAACATGTGAACTTGCATCGATAACATTCATTACGTCATGCGAAAATAGGGCCAATTACGTTTCACATGATCTGTTCTTTCAAAATCCGTGTTGGTTTGCTATAGCTAACACGTTTTCATCTAGAAATTTTATAATGTTAGAGCATATGACACCCAAAAGATGACGATTGAGGACATACGTGCACACCATCCCTGCAATCTTAACCAGTTAATATGTTCCACTGTTCAAAACATCCTCCGATTATGGAGTGATTGAGATCATTCCTTCTAGGTGTAGCAATTTTGACAGAAAATATTGTATTAATACAAGGAGAAACTATTTACTTATGTATGTATCACACTGTGTAATTTTAAGGTTAGTTTCATCAAACTAACAACATATTTAAAAAAAAGTCTGATAGAAAAATCATACTGTAATGAAAAATATTCGTCACTATTGGCGAATCTACTAGAGCAAGACGATTTCAGAGGTTACCATGCGCGTCTTGATTTTCTATTGCTGTTTTTTTTCTTTTCAGGGTTTTAGTAACATTGTGAACTACACATTTTTATCCGATGTTTTACAACAAATTGGAAATTTTTATTTCAACTGGAATAGATGAAATCATGTTTTCATACGTTCGTTAAGCGAAAATAATATTCAAATTCTCATCAAATATCGTATTTAACAGTTCCAAATTATGCTTTTACATAGATTATTTAAATATGATTGCATGGCCAGTTTATTACCGGAATTTTATTGGAGTCAGGAATGCCTAGGCGTGAAAATCTGTTATTTTAGGCGGATCTAATTTCATGTGGTATATATTAATTTGACGGCAATAACTTTCCTCCTTGACGCTCAACAAGAATTATTGGTTTGAGAATTAATACTACCACTGATTTAGTTATTTGTGACACTGGGTGGGCATAAAGATTTTTGATTATAAAAAATTACAAACTTGGTGTTTAGAAGTGTGGTGTTGGAATAATAAAAAAAATTTGTTCCGATCATATATAAGAGGTAGTTCGCGTTTTGATTCTTTCTGTGGACGAAGAAGTAACTTGTTGAACAGAGGAGTTCGTAATAGATATAAAACATAGGGGTTGGATAGCAAATGTAGTATCAAAAACGTGCAAATGAAAACGAGAGAGCGACAGGGTAGAGTATTTGAACCATTGCTGTTTATTATTATGATGAACGATTGTTTCGATAGTTTGCATTCAGAATTTAGACTGTTGGCAGAAGATTAAAACTGGAGAGAATTGTGAACAGTTACAGGAAGGTCAGAACAGGAAATATTGTTGAGTATGTCACAACCCAATGAAATTAAATTCCAAGAAGAGTCAGCTTGTTAGGTACACAGATAAAAAGTTTTCCTATGACAATACGATGGAGTGGGAATCGCTTTTTGACAGCCTTAAATGTGAAGTTCTTGGTATAGCATTTGATAAGTCATATTTGTTACGTAGTGGAGATGTCAGTGACCCCTAGGGATTTATTGTATAATAATTATAGATTTTCATAATTGTAATATTCGATGAAGTTAGAGGCAGCAAAGCCAAGCTTCTTGTTCAAAACCTGCTGATGCGCTGAGTAACCAACAGCACCGATTTGAACTGCTTAAAGACGTCAATAGAGTCTACCTTCAAAGTAAAGACATATTTCTTGCATTTTGTGAGTAGCTATCATCGAGTCATTATGGGTAACTAACCCCTGGGCCAACGCTCTTAGCTTGAGTCTGTACGCCACATGGCCTTCATAACGTCATGGTGACAGACATTCCATCTAGCCGTTCAACGTGCATTCAACCAGCCATTAATTCTTCAGTCCTTCAATCTATCTTCAATTAGATGCAGAAGTATCTTCATAGGTGCAGCCGGACAGATCCTTGCAGGTCATATTATGTATTGTCTACAGTCTTCAATGGTTATTAAATAGGATTCTGTAAATTGTTAATAGCCGCCTGTTGTCATTTACCAGGGTAGATTCTCAATCAGCCACTCATCACAAACTAGTCTTCCTTATCCTGGGTTACTGAAACCTACTAACTGACTGATGTCAAATTAATCCTGAATTAACATCTTCCCACTAGAGTAGACAGAAGAACTTCGTATGCAGATACAAGTGGCAACTTACTCTAAACTGAAAAAAGTGCAAGACAATGAGCATAACTAACAAAAAGAATCCGATTGTTCAGAAATACGAGTTAAGCAATACAGTTATTGATATGGTCGATTCTATTAAATATTTGGGAGTAACAGTACAAAGGAACATGAAATGGGACATACACATTAATTCTTTAGTAGGTAGAGCAAATTCTAGGCTGCGATTCATTGGTAGAATCTTGAAAAATTGTAATGAACAAACAAAGGAGATAGCGTACAAATCTCTTGTGCGTCCACATTTGGATTATTGTTGTGCCATTTGGGACCGGTTTCGTAAGGGATTGATCGAAAGTATAGAGAAAGTACAGAGAAGAGCCGCTCGATTCGTGACCGCTTGCTACAGTCCTTATGAAAGCGTCACAGAACTGATTAGTAGATTAGGTTGGGAGTCTCTGGTAGATAGACGACACACGTTTCGTTTAAACTTATTGGAAAACATGCGTACTCCAACTTTCACTCATGAGTGTAGTGAAATACTTCTTCCACCAACCTATTTGAGTCGGAAGGACAGGAAAGATAAAATTAGAGAAATAAGGTGCCGGACTGATTCTTATATGAATTCTTTTTTCCCTCGTACCATTAGGGATTGGAATGCACAGCAAAGAGATTAGCTTTGGTGCTGAGCACCCTCTGCCACCCACAATTTTGTGAATTGCAGAGTATATATGTAGATGTAGGTGTAGAAGAGATTTCTTCAGCTACACGAACCACACGAGGTTAGTAAACTCTCCTCTCTAGTCCCACCACGTGCCAACCACTCAGCTATGCTGTCACTTAGACAGGTCTCTTACAGACAGAGGCTAATGTACGTATGTAAGAGGGAAGTGAGGGAATTGTGTTATAAAATCTTGGTCAAACAATTGCTTGAATTTGGTGTTCTCCCACCCGGTGATCCGTTTCCGGGGGGGGGGGGGGGAGGGGTGGTATTTTACCTCTGGAATATTTTACTCAGGAAGAAGTCATCAGTCCATACGTAATTTGAGAGTATTACGATCTCTGGATACCGTCTAGGTGTTCCATAGAATGGACTGCCTTTGCCTTTTGATTATTTCTGATTCATCTGCATTTACGGACTCCTTAAAACCCAGAGGGCGAGAGTGCATTGGCCTTTTCTTCGCTCCTATGCCTTCTGGGGACGCCATTGTGTGTGATGCAGTGGACAACTGCTTATAGCGGGGATCATCCAATATGGAAAATACTGTACCCGCAATATGACGTAATTATCAGTCGAAATCCACAGAATTTCCGAAATAAAACAAAAGATGTAGCTTGTTTACCTCCAGCATGGAAGCTTCGAGTGCCCAGTTTCTTAAACAAAATAATAAAAAAAAGGATTAAAATGTAAGATTAAGATGATATAACCTTTACGTAGAGAGAACATTGTATATTGGTATATTAGCAGCTGCGTCTTATTCCGTTATCTTTTTTTTAGGTTTCGGCAGAAAAAATGTTGTTATGAACGGCAGGGGGAAAATGATGTGACACTTAAAACGAGATAAGGTTGTTTATGTTTTCTTATTCATTTTAATTTAAATTTGTAAAAAAATCACTTGTCATCAAAAGCTTTACTTTCAGGCTTTGTCTTCCCAATATCGTTTTCGAGCAAAGCGAAATACTACCCTTCTCCTGCCAGTATAAAACAGACGTTATTGTCGTGAAAATTAATCAGGGATACGAGCCGTTAGCAGCTGTGAGCAAATTGAAAAATGGTGAGGCATGCTGCTCGGTGTGATGCCTATCTGCAGGCGGCTCGTGACCACGCCACATTAGCAGACTGCCCGCCGCACAGTGGTAGGCTGCTAGTTCGAAGCACCGACAGAAGGGGGCTCGGAGGCGGCTATTTCTCCCCGTCCCCCTCTCTCTCCCTGTGTGTTTATCACCCGGCGAGAAGGGCTCAGCCCGATCGTTAACCCCACCGTCACGCAATACCTCTGTTAAGATCTGTTGAACAAAGCACCGGACCATTCCTTTTCTTTTGCAGTTCCTTCCGGAAGTGTGCAAATTAAACCGGCTATTGATCTTGTAGGTCGACCAGCATGGACTTACATTGACACAAAGATTTCAGAAACAGAAAAAAGTGGTACATAACTGTTTTGCTTTTCCTATTACTAGATTTTTCAGCAGCTCAATAAACAGATATGTGGCAGTGGCAGTAGCCTAATTGTCTTGTTATGGTATTTAATCAGCTATTAATTATTCGTTCAAAAAAAAAAAAAAAATAAAAAAAAAATAATAAAATAAAAAAAAAAAAAAAAATAATAAAGAGAGAGAAGTTTCTACTTCTCTGTAAGCATTATCTAACACCAACATATAATTTTTTGGATCTGGAGAATGGGGCTAGCAACTAGATGGAGCCACATACGCAGCGAGCAGGAAGCTAGCCCCTCGTAGTTGTGACTGCAGTCACTGTGGCGTTGGCATCCTGCTCGTTGCGTCTGTGGCTCCATCTCCAGATCCGAAAAATTTATTCTCTCAGCAACCATCATGCTCCACCAAAATAAATGAATTCGACCACTGTCCACCGCCATCGAAGTCCAGTGTTTATGAGCAGGAATTTTAATGATCTTCAAAATTATAGGCCGATCTGGTTAATTTAAAACATTTTCAGAATCTTAGGAGAACTCATTTATTAATGTTTTGGACGAAGGGCAGCTTTCAAACCCAAATCAACATGGATTAAGAAAAGGCCAATGCTGCGAAACACAGCACACAATTTAGTCCAGGACTTGAGCTGTACGATAGATGAGCGATAGATAGATAGATATGTTTACTTTGATCCCATGTGAGAATAATCTCGGGGATGTGGAACAGTACATACACTTATTAGTAATGTCAATATTACTATATAATTGATAATATTATTATATATTGACAACAAGTTAGTTATGACCCATTAGTATAACCAATATTTCCTGTAATCTACAAATACAATCCCGAGTTAATTAATACTTGTTATGTGGAACAGTGTATACACTTGTTACCAGCATCCAACAACCAGTTACCACAACTCATAAGCAGTCAATTACTTAAAAACCGGTTAGTATCATAATTTTTCACAGCAGTTTTTGAGTGCATGCTTTCCCATGTTAGTTACTATATGACTGAAATTTTGTAAACAGTGTAATTACTTCATTTGTCAAAAGTTTCAACAGAAAGAAAAACCATATATCATTTTAGTAATTGTGGACAACTTTGTCACCTTTCTCTTCCATACACCATATATACTATTTTATCAGTCATTCTTAGTTACCAAATTCCAAGAAGAAAATTCTTTCACAGAGTAAAATGGATTCTGAAGCAGAAACTCTTTCAGTTTGGACTTAAAGTAGTTGGGTTTTTGTAGATAACATTTAATTTCTGTTGGTAAGACATTGAATAAGGAAGCTCCAGTAAATTTTAACCCTTTCTGTACAATTGACAGTGATTTGTAATCCTTGTGAATATTATATTTATTCCTAGTATTATGGCTATGTATGTCAGTATTAAGATTGAAGTGTTCAGGATTTTCCACTACAAATGATAGTACGGAGTATACATACTGTGTTGGCATTGTTAGTACACCCAGATTTTTAAATAGATTCCTGCATGACGTCTGTGGGCTTGCTCCACAAATAGTTCTTACAGCACGTTTTTGCAATTTAAATACCCTCTGTGCTTGTGACGAGTTTCCCCAGAATGAGATACCATAAGTGAGCAGGGAATGAAAATATGCAAAATATACTAACTTTCTGGTTTCTATATTAGCTATTCTAGATATTACCCTAAGAATTCAGTTTTTTAAGAAGTTGTTGAATATGCTGTTTCCAGTTTAATTTGCTATCTATACAAACACCCAGGAATTTTGTGAAATTACTTTCATTGATTGCTTTTCCTTTGATATCACATTATAGCAGTCCTTTGTTTTATTTTTTGTAACAAACTGAAGTAACTGTGTCTTTTCTACATTAAGTATTAGTTTGTTTGCATTAAACCACCTGTTAATTTTCTTTATAGTATCATTTGCTGTGTTTTCGAGGTTTTGTGCTGATGGGTCTTTCAACGATATGCTGGTATCATCTGCAAAGAGCACCATGTGTTCATTATCACCTAGTATATGTGGGAGATCATTTATATAGATTAAGAACAGCAGAGGGCCAAGAATTGAACCCTGAGGCACACCACATTTAATTATACCCCATTCTGAGTTTATAAAATTTCCTGTATTAGCATATTTCAGTGATAAACATTGCTTTCTATTTTCCAGGTATGATTTAAACCAAAGTCCTGGCTTACCACTAACTCCATAGTGGTCTAATTTACCTAGTAGAATCTCATGATCAACACAGTCAAAAGCCTTAGCAAGATCACAGAATATCAGGTTGACTTATTTTTATTATATTTTAAAAAAGCTTTCGACACTGTGCCTTATACAGGGTTACCTACAAAACTTCGTAGCTATGGCATATCTCGACAAACATGCTAATGGGTTGCAAACTTTTTGAAGGTTAACACACAGTGTGTAGTTCTCGACGATGAGCGTTCATCACTGATCGAAGTGAGGTGCGGAGTTCCCCCGGAGAGCGCGATAGGGAGGCTGTCGTTTCCCATATACATCAATGATTTTTGTGACGTAATACAGAGGGGAAAAAAAATTATTTGCCGACGATGCTTTTATCGCGAAATAAAAATCGAGGACGAATGCACTTAGTCATAAGCCGATGCTATAAAAATAATAGCCTAGTGCAAAGATTAGCAACTGATTTTTTTTCTGTTTGCTAGTGGCATTACGCCTTGTGGACGTCAAGGTCATTAGAGGCAGAAAAAAACTGGGGCAAGGAAGGGGAAGGAATTCGGCATGGCGTTTTTGAAGGAAGCACCTTGGCAGTCACCTGGAGTGATTTGGGGAAACCACAGAAAACTCAAATCTGGATGCCTTCACAGGGATTGCAACCCGTGTCATCCCGAATACGTTACCGCACACCCACCACGCTCGGTGACAGCTGGAATTAAGCACTGTAAAAGTGAGAAGGTGATACCTTTCAGTTGTGAATGTGCAATTAGTGGCACTGTCCTTAGAATGGTAGATTTCTCTAAATACCTCACGGTAACAATTTATAATAATTTGTGGCGGAAAGAAAATGTTAAGGAGATAATTGGAAAAGCAAACCATATCCTCTGATTTCTAGATCGTAATTTAAAACAGAGTATACCGGAGGCTAAATCGATTGCATAAAAAGCAATGGTGTAACCTCAGTTAGAATATTGTTCTTCTGTATGGGGCTTAGGGGTTAGTGGAAGCATTGTAGAAGATCCAAAGAAGAGCCACCATATTCGTAACAGGTACCTATATATAGCTGAATGGAAAAAGTAAGTGCGATATTGAAGGAGTTAAGTTGGGAAGATTTGGAACACCGAAGGCGTTGCTTCCGGTAGAAGCTAATTGAAAAGTTCACTACAGATCTATTGCAAGATGACAGCAAACACATATTACTACCAGTAATATTTATATCTAGGAATGACCGATAAAATAAGATAAATCAGGGCCAGAACCGATAATTTATATAAATGGAATAGGAAGCATTTATCGAGCGAGAAAACTTAGAATCCGACAGAAAAAATCGCTCCGGCTATCTTGATCTGGGTTTTAACAGATCGCTCCAGGTGAATGCCGGGACGGTTCCTCAAGATAGCTCATGGGCGCCTCCTGTCATATCCCGTACATCCCTTCCGATGCATAAGTGATAACATAGTACGGTAGGAGCAACACACCCTCCGCCATCTACTTTCAGTGAATCACGGAGTAGTAATAGTAAATATAGCGTTGGCTCTCTGTTAAAAAAAAGAGCTTATATTGTATTTTTGAACTAAACGAATTACATTCATCCAGCTTCCGACCATATAAATCTGTATTTTTGAATAAACGAGTCATTTAATTGTGATAAACACATTACATTTGCTAATACGTGAGGTTAATTAATGTCATAATAATTGTGTAATTAGTAATGTTAAAATTTAATATTTAAACCGTAAAATGATTTTTTGCATCACTATTAATAACGAATAATTACAGTAATTATTAGCTTCCATGCCAAATGACTATGAATATTAAGGTTTTTAAAAAGTTGTGAGATCTTACGTTTTATCCATTTGTTTGATCTCAAAATTGTGGAATAAATAGGTGTCACAGAAGATTAATTTCTCTCTTCCATAGCAAAACTATTACAAAAACTCTTGTTTTGCTGCTTTGCTTCTAACTGTAGTGGAATATATATGTATATATATAAAAAAATACTATAATTTTAGAAGAACGGGAAATGAAAGATTGTTACAAATTGGATCCAGCAGACAGATGAACTGATTTGAGGACATTATGCTCTTAATAATATATTTTACTATGTATGAAAGCATTCCATCAGAAATGTATCAAATCTCTGCAAAGTTTTAATTTTTCTTATCTCGTGTTAGTAGAGATGCTTTTTTTGAACAATGTTTATTTCTATGGTTTACATTTAAGGTTTTTTCCTGTGGTTATTTGTGTCTACTGCAAATAAAATAAAACTTTTCTGGCTTAAGCGTTTCGATTTATTCAATCATCTACAATGATGGTCTGTATTTGCGTATTGAAAATCAGCTTGGAAAAGTTTCATATCAGTCTTCCGTTATACCCTTTTTTTTTGTATTTTATTTATTCGCTGTAATCGTATATTTTTTTCTCGTCATATCGGCTTTGCATATTACCAAAGTGAAACCTAGATTGTATACTGTAAGATTACAACTAGTTTGTGAAACACATACAAAAAACAGTGAAACAGAAGGCTGATGTGGATCATTTCCCCACTGGAATGCGTTAAGCAAATAAATAATATTACCGAAGATGAATGAACAGGTATACAAAAGAAAGTTTTATTTTAGTTTTACTAGAGGAAATAGCCACAAGAAACTCGTTTCAAGTTTAATGGGGCTGTTAAAGAAATAAGGTCACACCTATATCAGAGAGGACAATTCACGTGGTTGTTCTGTTGAACGGGCATTTCTCAGATTTGATAGCTTCAGGGAAAAGCAATCTCGTCAGAAATATCATCACAGTCAAGAGAAACTTGTATTGATGGTTCCCAGGCACTGCAATCTTATCCGCTGCCTCTCGCGTTCTTGGAAATCGGTCGAGTTTCAATTTGACTTTAAGTGAAATTTCGCTTCTGAAATTAATAAAATGCCTTCTGCAATTTTTTTATCAAACAAATATGAAATATCGAGCATATGAATCTATTGTAATTGTACTATCTCTGTATGTGCTTGAAAGCATCTAAAAAGTTGCTTGTAATAGGTTTGTCATATTCGTATGCGATTACGTCTTTTCTTTCGATGCGCGGTTTTTAAAATGCTTCCTATAGCCACGCTTTCTTCCGTCTGTGGTTGAGGAAAAGTTTGTCTATGTAGTGAGGTTAGTCACAATGATTTCGATTTGAACTTCGTAAACATACAAAGTGACAATATGAAAGTATGAGAATATTTCCGTTAACGTTCCTAAACAAAATTTTAAATGTTTATCGTTTTAGCTGATCCTACTTTAGACAGAAAAGAGAGAATGCATATATCAATTTTTCGATAATTTATAGCAATAATGAAGCAAATTGATTTGTAGCAGCAGGTATCACGCAGAATTCTTTGCAGGAAAGAAACTTGCTGAACAAAGATTTTAATGGATTATAAATCAAAATTCCGTCTGGAAACAACTGTTGATGTTAATGTTTCTTTATTTCCATACGCGTTTCGCCCTTATGGTGTGGGGCATCGTCAGTGGAGCTAGGGTGATGATATTTACAAGGCGGTCTGGAACAGCACTTTATGCATCTTACAGCAGAGACAATATGATCTTCTTTTCACAAGTAGAAAACTGTTTTACACATATTTCTGACTAGACACTTGGCATTATATCCATTGAAATATTGACTGAAAGCTTCTTGTTGCATTTGTCTGCTAATAACATATATGTTGTTTTGATGAAATGCAGTACTACCAACTTGATAAGTAGCTCCACTGACGATGCCCTACACCATAAGGGTGAAACGCGTATGAGAATAAAGTAACATTAACATCAACAGTTGTTTCCAGAAGGAATTTTGATTTATAATCTATTAACCAACAACTGCGGAAGATGGCCTATAACCAGATTTGCAAGATTTTAATGATTTTTATCCCATCCCTTGCCATCCCTTTTTTTGGGCACGACTGGCTGCAACAACTGTACATCGATTTTCGAATGTTACTAACGTTCTTGTATCTATTGTATATATTTCACATTACTTATTTAGCCATATGATAAATAAAAGATCAACGTTCATGGACACAGGTATAATTCGTACGGGGAATTCCAGGTAGAAAATACGATATTGGGTATGGCAAGAATGATATTCAAAACTAGTTTCTGGAGGAAGCCACACCCGAACGGTGTCCTTCGTCAACCACGATCACAAAATACAGCTGTGTAGATTGGCAGGTAATCGAAAAATAGTATTGTTGATTGATTACTAGGCAGAAAGTTTGGTTCGGAGGAATGGCCAGAGAACATAACTGTGACTCAGAAACTGCGTGATCTTTGAACTTTATAACAATAACACACTTCTCAACTATCATCTATTTGACATTCGAATCAAATAAATTTGGTAACTGATGCATTGAGATATAATTAATGAGGCAGAAGTCGGAACCGTATATTTGATAATGGGGCACTGACCTCGTTTTTCCAGCATCACTAAAGCTGTCTGCCCCCAGCAACTGAGGTAGTAGGAGAAGATGATATTTGTTTCGCTGTGTTTGCGAGACATCTGGCGGGATGCCCAGCGGTTTAAGCGGGGATTACTGTGTGTGGGCATTACTACCGACATTCCGCTGCCACCTACCTCCTCACCCGCGTTCTTACTCGTCGCCCTTTGTGAGGAACAGGGTGCCGTGTGTGAAATTCTGTGGAAACCGAGAGCAGCTTCACGTAAATACGGATTATCAAAGGAATGAGGTAAGCGTATTTATGTCCTCGTTAGCTTATCAAACTGTGGATAGTGTTTAACATTCCAGAATTCCCTGTAAATAAACCAGCAGTGAAATAAACGTGCATCAGTACAAGTTGTTTGGACTGTTGTTATTTCTTTTAAATTTGTAATCAAACTATGTATGTTGCGGTGAATTTTACTTTATTCGCCAACATTTTTGAAGCGCTTTGGTCCGCTTTTAGCTGTCCTTATCTGTTATTCTGACGCTTCTGTTCCACCCAACTCGTCGCAGAGCACTATGTTCACTGCAATGGGAGAAGGTTGGTATTTATTTATTTCCTAAGAGAAGCAACATAACATAAAAATATAAATGAAATGACCAACTTATGTTTAACAACAGTAAGCCAAAGCAAATATAGATAAAAAGAAACGGCAGGAGAAGTCCACATCCAGTTTGTTCAGCTATACCTGCGTATCCTCCAATTGTATAACTCTTTACAGAGTACCATCGCAAAGAGTTTTAAATGAAAATGTGATTCATTATTTATCTTCGTTGACTATAATCACATTCTGGTGTGTTCACCAGGTGAGAAAATGTCACGAAACAGATCATGCTCAATCATGAAACGGTTTAATCGGCTCTTCAGTTCTCAAGGAAGGTTATATTTGTTATTAAGTGTTGAAATTGTGTCCAAGAACCGCTTTCTAATTTATTGTTCCATTAGCTTCCATCCGCGATTTCGTTCGCGTGAACTACTAATAGGCATTCCCGACAGGGCATGGTAGGTGAGCGGAAAGGCTCTGGCTTCGCATTCGGGAGGACGTGGGTTCGAATTCCCGACCGGTCACCCAGATTTGCATTTTCCACGGTTTCCCCAAATCAATCCAGGCGAACGCTGGGACGGTTCCTTTTAAAGACCAGGTCCGAATTCCTTCCCGTTCCTTGTTCCCAGTTCTTTCCCTCCTCTCATGACCTCGACAAGATGTAAAGCCATAAGCAAAAAAAATTATAATAATAAAACCGCTTACCGGTTTGGGTTGCGGCTCGAGAACAACTGATATATAATTGATATTGTTCCTTTTGCGCTTCATTTGATCCTTGTATTCAGATTACCATTCAGGTCCTACAGGAACTATTTGTTTTCCCTAGATGAAAAGTGTCAAAGTGTCATAGGTGCTAACCCAGGCTTAATTTAAACTCCTTACCAAAATTCATTCAAATCCACTGAGCCATTGTGACGTGATTCAATAACAAACATTAATCTATCCATCCAAACAGTCACATTAATATTATTGGGATTGTCTTTGCAATGTAACGTAAAATTTCGATATTCTTACATTATTTAATCAGTATTGGTACAGGATAAGCAGTGTGATAAATCGAGCAATTAATATTTGTGCGTACGTGAATTGCCAGAGAAGTTGAAGTCCCAGACAGTCAAACAACCAGGCTTCGGAGAAAGGGAATGTACTTGGCATTGTTCCGCTAATGACAGCCCAAGAGTGTAGCATACCCTCATCACCCTTCAACCAGCGAAACCCTCAATACAATCGTTTCCCTAAAGTGGAGTATTTATGTGCTTCTAACATCCATCTTGGATACTTCCGGCTTCGTGACGTTTTCAAAGCTACGCGGATTTACAAGACTTGAGTGACCGAAGCGAATCGACACGAGCTTAAATGAATATGCGCCAGATAAGTATTTCCGCATGTAAACACGCGAGACAAGGGCAGAATATCTGTCAGACAGAGAAGCTCGATATACGAAATTCTCTGAAATGGCGATATTGTAAAGAGGTTTCACCCAACCAGAAAGAAGTGGAATGAAGAGATGTGATCTAAAAAGGATACGTGCGTGTGATTATTCAATAAGATAATTGTTTATTCGAAGTTACTATTTATTAACAGTAATTTTTCATGTCCAGCCTTATAGGGAGATCGAAGAAAGAACTCCAGTTTGGCGCTACCGACTTTCTGTGGTTGGAGATAAACGAATCCTGAGGAGTCGAGGGAATGGACTGTCCTAGCGACGCCGAGCTCTGATCAGCTTGCAACAGTGGCCAGATACATTTTACTAGTGTTGTCACTAGTTCAGGTTGAACTTAGTTTATTGGTGGAAGATTGTGCAGGTGTGTTGCTCAACGCGCAAGGTGGTCTTATGCGGTTAAAGGACAACAGATACTCTGAAATTCAAATAAGCTCTTGCCCATATAACGGCGCTGGCAAGGATACTTGTAGATAAAAATCTCAATCTATCAAACAGTTATGAGTTTTAGCCGGAGTTTTAATTACTTTTGTTTGTAAAACCAACGTCGAGCCTTATTTTTATTTTTTTGTCATTAATTTTGTTCACAAAATTGTTAATGTCACATAGTCACTTAATAAGGTGATAGGTTCATTTTGTATGTCTGTATGTTTGCCGTTGTTCATATGTAACATATCCAAGGATGCAGTCTTTGATTGCCACTGTTATTAACATAGCTTGAATTACCCTTACACAATCTAAATTAGAGTTTAAGAATAAATGGCCAGGTTATATCAACGATAGATTTATCTATGATGTTACGAGTTTCAATGAAAGAACCCTTTACATTTCAATAAAATCAAAATACTTAATTTTATAACCTGAAATATTAAAATTAGATTCATATAAATAAATTAAGTCATCCAGGAACTTGTTTATTCCATCTTTCAGAGATCTTCGAAAGTTTACTGTGTTGCCAGAGCTTTGTGACAGAGAATCCGTTACTGAATTCATCCTAAAATCGGAAGATTGTAGTTTGTTGTTAAAGTTTTCTTAATATGTTAGTTACAACAGTGTATATTCAAATATTATTTAAGTCAAGTTGAAATTAGCAACTCATGAAATACATAAACAGTGGAATCATAGTGAATGCATTAATAAGAGTTTTGCGGCCCGGCAAGTCGTATCTATGGTAGTGATCTTTGACAAATTGGCGAATCCTTCATCTTCAATAACACTGAAAGTCCCCATTTAAACGGAATGGGGTGGTCCAACAAATTTTAGCTGCTGTCCTCATTCGACTACACTCGACGTCAGATTTTACACAGAACCTATTTGATATTATTTGGCACCATTTTTTGTTTTCAAATCCATACATCGGATGCTCACTTAGATGGAATTTTTCCAGATAAGAACCCCAAGAAATCAAATAAGTATAGTTAGTAATGAAACAACGCGTAAGAGGGTACTTTCTGAGTTGTTATCTAAAGATTTATAGGAGCCATATAGGGTGCTGGGTAGGAAAAATCGTAAATGCTATAGATTAAGCTGATGAAACAATAAGAGACACGGTAACAACTTGGAAGGTAAAGGGCAATGCTGAAAACACCACAAAGCTGTTATTAGACTATTATTTGTGAATATAGCAACATAATGAACAAGGTAATAGAGTTTGGCAACTTAATAGAGACAGACAAACCTCAAGTATTTATTGGAGCAGTGTCTTGGTTAAAGGAAGGATTACTAGACATTGAGATTTTCCCCAGTGATTACAGAGTCTGCAGCAGAGATAGAGGAGAAATTGGTGGAGGGGTTATCAAAGACTACTGCATTCAGTGGTATGCATAGATGATAATGTTAAGTTTTTAGGGGTAGATTTCTGGAGTGATAAAAAGAAACAAACAATAGGGTGATGACAGAGCGAAGTATCCCCTTATAAAAAACGCTAAGGTGGAGACTAGATGCGTCGTCTATAGCTGCTTCAGCTATTGGCTAGAGTACGACCAATCATCAACCACCATATTACATTCGTATCACCATCTTGCTTTTCGTTTATTTACAGCAAGACGCAGAAATTCATACAAGGAGAAGGAGATTCAATATTTACGCTATTTTATCCGTATCAGTTTGACGCAGAAATTCATGTAAGGAGAAGGGGATTCAATATTTACGTTATTTTATGTGTATCAGTTGTGAGGACTAGGTTAAACCATAACCTAAGAATTTTTTTGGCAGAAGGTAAGAAGCAATGAAATTAATTAAAAACTAGGAGAAACGTACATAATGCGAAATGTATTAGTCACATAAATAACAGTTATCCGTTTTCAAAATTATAGTCCCCGCTATCTAAAATGAAATGCATTTTTAATTTTAAAATCCTAACAAAATACTCTGATAATCTAAGGAGAGTAAAGTATTCATATAACTAAAGATATCATTAAGGATGACTTATTCGTTTCTCCTTATAAACTTTTCCATAATAAATTCCTACTACCATTATATATGATAGCTCTACCCTTAGTTTTTGATACATGTGTTAGCTATTAAATGAGATTTAAGATAACTTTGTTATCAGATTTAAATCATCAAAGATATGACTATTACTATATACACGATGTGACACTCGCAATTCAACAACGATATTATTGCCGCAAAATAGCAGTGAGCAGTGATATTAGAAATACTGAGAGCAGGGGGAAAAAAATTAATGCCAGGCAATTATATGTCACAAAGTTACAATTAGTATGTTCGATTAAATTTACATATTTCTTTTTATTTATCTACGACAACCAGGTGCAGAAATTAATGTAAGGAGAAGGGTTTTCATCATTTACGCTATTTTATCTGCCTCAGTTGTAAGCACCAGGCTAAACCGTAAACTAAGAATTAATTGGCACACGATAAGAAACAATGAAGCTTATTAAAAATTCAGAGAATCGTACATACGTAATCGCGACATGTATCAGTCAAATAAATAACAGTTATTCGTTTTCGAAATAATAGTCTCCGTCATCTAACGTAAATGCATTTATTTATGTCAGATCCTAACCAAGTGCTCTGATAATCTAACCAGAGTAACGTATTCATATAACGAAAGGTATAATTAAAAATGATTATTTTTCTTACAAGCTTTTTCAGAATGAATTCCTACTACCACCATAGGTGATACCCATCATTATTCATATGAGGGTAATAGAAGCTATGATTTCCGAACGCAATATTAGTGGAGGTTGTGTTTAAGTTTACCAGAATCGCAACTGACACATTTTGTTACAGCATAATTCACTCTGAAATGAGTTTTACATACCAATTAAGCTGTTTCATAAGCGCCATGTTACTAAAGATATTAATGAATGCGGGTGGAAATAGTTTCATATTTAACGTGCTGAATTGTGCCTGGACCAGGAATAACACTGACATTACATGGATAGCAAAAGTTTTTGGGATTCCTAATCTGATTTAATTTCATTGGTTCTTTACTTCCGGCGTCATTAATTCAGTAGAAGTTACTACTATATGGCTATGTAAACGGCAAATGAAATATGTAGAACATTGCAAAATCAAGGTCATTAGCATTATGTAATATTAGTTCCGTATAATTAACCAACTGCAAAAAAAATAAACTGCCGGAATATTGCGTTCAAACCGTCATTTTCGACGGGCTCGAAGCTAGTAAAGGTAAAAAGTAAGGAACTAATCACTGAATGAAAAATGCCTTGCCGGGTAGAGGAATTCATAAAAGGTAGAAAGCGAATAGTTAGGGTAGGAAATGCAGTATCAAAAGAAGTGGAAATGAATATGAGAGTAACACAGGGTTGTGTTTTGTGATCATTGCTACTCATTATTCTAATAATGGATTATATTAATGGTTTACAGTCAGAAGTTAGGTTGTTTGCAGATGATATACTGTTATACAGTTAGATCAAAATTGGAGCATACTATGAACAGTTGCAGGGTGACGTGGACAGGATAACTAGGTGGGTAGGTGAATATGAAGAGTCGTCTCACTAGGTACAAAGATAACAAACTGAATATTGATAGGGTGGGGAAGTAATTACTTGTTGAAGACTAAAAATTTAAATATTTTGGCACAACATTTGATAATAAACTCAACACAAGACACATTTGGCAGATGGTAGAAAAATGTTTCAAAATACTTATTTAATGGACATGAGGGAATGTAAGAGGATTGATTTACAAAACTTCTGTCACATCTTTGGTCGAATATGATAGTGAAGTATGGGAGCCACATTTTGGCTAAAAATAAAAGAGCTGGAGGGTCTGCTAATTAAGACAGAATGCAATCTGTAATTGATATGATAAATGGGATGAAATTAAATTCATTGGATGAGAGGAGGAGGTTAGAAAGATTGCTGGGACTGTACATGGCGTATGTTGGTGATGTGGCGTGAAATGATATTGGTGGACGAATTGAGAATAGAGTATGGAAGGGAAAAGTTGACAGTGACCAAAAGCTTGCACACGATTTCAGACACAAGGGAAAGGGTAATTTTTTTGGGGGCAAATGTATCAAGGATTAGAATAAGTTGCCAATGGAAGTAAGAAATAATTTACCTAAACCACTAAAAGTTTTTAAAATTAAAATTCGTAGAGTGCAAAAGTAGAAAGGTACATTGTAGGGGAGAAATGGACGTGTATGGAAATTTCCACCGGATCGTGCTCTTCAAAGCAATTAAGTTAAATCGAATGGATATGATGAAATAGAGAGATTACCTGTGTTTCTAACCCTACGAGACTGAAAAATGGTAATTTACCCATGAAAAATCAAGTGAAAGCAGTAAAATCATTATTTCAATGCATGAAATTTTGCTGTCTGTACATTTTTCATGGAATTAAAACTAATGATGTAAATATACGTATATTGCAATAAAAAATACAATTTATTAGTATTATTTAATACATAACTTTTATTTAAGAAATTAGAAAGAATTATAAAATTTAAAAAAAAAATCAAAGTAATTTTTTTTCGTTTTAACTTCAGCGTTTTCCTATTCATTTTTAATGTTAAAATCGTAAATATTTTTAGTAAATTTCTTCATGTGCATTTCAGTAGTATTAAATGAGTAGCAAACGGTTATTTCAGATTTTGTATTTAGTGCTCCTTTTATACTTCTTGTTGATATTCTGTGGTGTAATTTGGTTTTCATTATATTTATAGCAGAATTGCGCTGCTATCGGGTAAGCACAAAAGTTTCTTCACTGATTCACACAACAGGGGAAATCTTTGAGACACATTTCCATTTTTCATCTCTTTTATACATTTCCAAAACTTGATAACATCGGGGATTCCGTTTTTGTCAAAGGGTAAGTTGACATTTCTTATCATTCGCCATTCTCTATCCAGCTCATTTTTATCACCTGGAAAAAGCTTTGAGAAGAAAAAATAAATCTGTAATGGAAGGGAAGTTCTTTTTTCATTTCAGGATCTACAATTGCCTTGAGATTTAGCATCTTCAGACATTTTAATGCTCGACGATCTTTGTCGTTAAAAGGAAATCTTTTTATTATTTGTTTGACAGTCTGTAGATAAAACTCCTTTCATTTCATGAGGAAATTTTTCAGTTTTCCTTCATCCAGTTTTCCCATTTGTTGCTTTCTTCTGATTAGGTTTGATAGCATTCCACCGACATAATATTTTGTGTAATGGTAAATGTTTCTGCTCATCTGTGAAATCAAGGCTTAATGTTTTTGCTTCTTTTGTGTCTAAAATATTTATTGTTTCACGTTTTCCTGTTTCCGTGGGATCTAAATATTACGTTTGCACGAACACTCCGAAATAGTTGTGTATTCGGTCACTATTTTGTCGTATAGTAAATATAATTTTGGTGTTTCAGACTGCATTTCTTTGTTGAGCTCGGTAAATATAAGTAATGAAAACTTCAAAAACTCCTGATACAATTCTGTCGTCGATTCGAGAACCAGGGAGAGAATTGCTTGAGCCGAAAGTAAGAGATCGACATTAACTGTAGTTCGGATAATTTTATTGAGCGCAGTTGCTTTAGAAATACTACCTCAATGAATGACAACCATTTTGTTTGACTGGTATGAAGTAATTTGTGTCGTTTGACATTTGTGAAAGCGTGAAATGTTTTAAAATCTCCAATATGTTTTTGAGAATTTTGTATATACTGTACATAAATACTTCCGTACAAAAGTCTTCAACGCCTCTTGTCAATTTTTCGCATGATGCGCATAGGTTAAAAGAACGATAAATGCACTTAACAGTAAAACGGTGATGTACGTCAATTTTTAAAAAAGTGATCAGTGAATAATTATAACACTGGCACTATCAGAGGCAAAGCCAATCATGTTTGAGTTGTATGGCATGCTTTTCACGATAAAATATTCGACCATTTTGTCATGCAGTGCTGTTGCTTTACCACCTAAGATTGGTATTAAAGTAAGAAATCTACCTTCATCGTGGAAATGTGAGTTTACTATCCTTACGTCACGCGCCTAAAGTTTGATTTTAGACTTATCTGTGCTTTCGTTAACAATTAAGAAGCAACAATTTTGTAGAAGCTCTACTAGATTTTCTTGTGTTGTCTGTTATTTTTTTATTTATTTATTGTCATCAGTCTTTACACAGGTTTGAATCAATCCTCCATCCGTTCCTATCTTGTGATAACCTCTTACCCCTTACAACCTACGTCCTAAATTATCTGCTTCGTATATCCTAATCTTTGTCTTCCTCTACAGTTCTTACTTCCGACTGTTCCCTCAACTAACATGATAACCAGTCCCGTATGTCTCAAAATATGACCTAACATCGTGTCTCTTCTTTCTGCAAGCCTCTTCCATAAACTTCTTTTCCCACCCATCATTTCCAAAACTTCTTCATTTCGTACTTTATTTGGCCACCTAATTTTCAACATCCTTCTATAGCACCACATTTCAAATGCTTCAATTTTCCTTCTTTCTGATATTCCTAAAGTCCATGCTTCGCTACCATAAAGTGCTGTGTTCAACACATAAAACTTTTAAAAATGTCTTTCTAAGTCCTTGATCAATATTTGAAACTAAAAGATTCCTCTTTTTCATAAAGGTTTTTTTTTTGCTGTTGCTATTCTGCTTTTAACGCCATTCCTGCTGCGGCCATCAGTTATAATTTTACTCCCCAAAATGTATGATTCACTTATTTCTTCTATAGCGTCAGATCCTATTTTTATATTTGATCTACTATTTAATCTACTAGTATTTGTATTATTTCTGATACATTTCGTCACTTTTTTATTGTTTTGATTTATATTTAATCCAAACTCTTCCTTCCGTGTTTTCTTCGTACTATTCAGTATCTTCTCAATATCCTCATCCTGTTCTGTTATCAAGACAATGTCATCAGCAAACCATAGCAGTTTGTTTTCCCTTGAACGTTCATGCTAGATTCAAATTTTTCTTTTAATTCCACTATTGCTTCCTCTACATACAAATTGAATATTAATAGGTATAGACTACAACCTTGTGTCGATTTTATACTTTTATTATACCAACTTGATTCTTATATAGTTTATAAAGTATTTTATTTCGATATTTTAGACCTGACTTCTTTAAAATATTGAACATCTTGTCCCACCTAACAATATCAAAAGCTTTTTCTAAATCAACAAATGCCATAAAAGTATCTTCGTTTTTCTTGATCCACCCTTCGAGTATTAATCTTAAAGCCAGAATTGCTTCCCTTGTACTGCGATTTTTCCTAAACCCACACTGATCTTCACATACTATGTCTTCCACTATCCTTTCCATTCTTCTGTATATTATTCTAGTCAGTAATTTTGAAGAATGTTAGACTAATGGTGCGATAATTCTCACATTTGTCGGCTTGTGCTTTCTTCGGAAGTGTGAAGATGACATTTTTATTAAAATCAGTTGGAATTTCTCCTGTTTCATAACTTTTTGATATCAGCTTGAATAATCTTTCGATTCCTTCCTCTCCTAGGGATTTAAGTTCTGCAGGGATCTAATCAATTCCAACTGCATTATTTGATTTCAAGTCATTCAGAGCCCTATTAAATTCTGTCCTCAAAACAGGATCTCCTAAGTCATCAATTTTGACATCGCCTTCCTTTTACATTACGCTATTGTTCAAGTCGTCCCCATCATACAGTTTCTCAATGTATTCTTTCCATCGGTTAGCTCTATCATCTGATCTTAAAAGAGGTTTCCTATCGGCAGCTTTAATGTTCACACCTCTTTTCTTCATTTCTCCAAAATTCTGTTTGATCTTCCTATATCCAACATCTACTTTAACTAGACCATTTCCTTTTCTATTTGTTCACACTTTTGTTATATGCATTATTGTTTTGCTTTATTAAATTTCCTGTTTATTTGTTTTCTAAATTGTCTACATTGCCCTCTTCCCGTTTCATCCTAAGCATCTTTGTGCCTACTCCTCTGATCCATCAACTCCAAAAATTCTTCTGTTATCCGTCATTCTCGGTCGGCTTGTTCTCTAAAGCCTAATGTTTCTTTACCAGCTTTCATTATTTCGGTCTTCAATACATTCTATTCGACATCAGTTGAGCTCATTTCAGAGTTACTTCTTAAACCAGCGTGTGCCATTTCTGCAAACTTTTCTGTTGTGATAGATTGTTTCAGTATATTCACTTCCAGTCTTGCTTGCATTGCTTCTATATTCTCTTTAATTTCAGCCTGCACTTCATTACTATCAAATTATGGTCCGAGTCTATGTCTGCTCCTGGGTGCGCTTTACAGTCTAGAACTTCATTCCTGAATCTCTGTTCGATTATGATATAATCTAGCTGATATCTGCTTGTATCCGCTGGAAGTTTCCAGGTGAATATCGTTATTGAATGATTCTTAAACAGTGTGATCTCCACTACTAGTTTATAGCTTCAACAAAATTATAATAACCTGCTTCCTCGCTCATTTCTTTATCCTAAACCAAAACTTCCAACAATATTCCCCTCTTTTCTTTCTCCAACTTCCGTTTTCAAATCACGAATGATTATTAGATAATCCTTCCCATTCACATATTGGATTAATTCTTCAATTTTAGCGTAAGTTTCTTTATTGTTTCATCACGTTCCTGCGAAATTGGCATATACACTTGTACTAACGTGGATGGGGTGGTCTTAGTTTTTAACCCCATTAAAATAATCCTGTCACTAAACTGTTCATTATAACTAATTCGTTTCTCTGCTCTCTTGTTGATTACAAATCCTACACCAGTAACTTCAATGACAGCTTTAGTTTTTATATTACTGTGTTCCTCATTACAGAAATTCTGTGCATCCTACCACTAATTATATCGACCTCTAACTTACGTCTTTCAATCTCTCTCTTTAAGTTTTCTAATCTATTTACCCCATTATAAAAATCCAAGCTCCGACTCGTAGAATGTTTCTATCCATTCTGAGACTGCTCCCTGAGCAGTCCCCACCCGGAGATCCGATTGGGGGAGTATTTTACCTCCGGAATATTTTACCCAGGAAGAAGCCATCATACTATTTGTAATTTAAGAGGATTACATGGCTTCGGGATACCTATGGTCTTTAACGCAGTGATTTGCCGTTGTCTTTTGTATCCCCATTCCTGATTCATCCGTCTTTAGTGGTAAGAGGTTGCCCTAGACCGCTCCCCGCCCTTCCGCCCTCCTTTCAGAGGCCGTTGGCAAGCAGTAGGTGACTCCTTATACCGGGAATCTTTCAGTCACCAGAGCCTCGTAAAGGAGAGGTTGACATCTGGTTGGAAGAGGCTACTCCCAAACTCTGTCCTGTTCCATTTATAATCATTGCTCTAACTTTCGTTCCACTCACTGATAAGCATTCCGCAGTTTTTGAATCTGGACGCATTGAACAAATTAATTTACTCAAATGAAATGCTATATTAAAAGAAAAGTTATCATCAGCAAGAAAGCAGGGAATTTTTATTTCACCTGGTTCTGCTGTTATTTTTAGATCTTGTGATTTGGAAATTGAGGCTAGCAGCGATGTTAGTTTTGGTTGCGTTTCTAACGTTATGCAATTGTTGACATGTTTTGTACAGTCTTTGTGGCGTAGCACTTCGTGTATGCAACATTTTCTGTCGCAGTTACACGCGAAGCAGAAAAAATAGGTGTCACATTTGGCGCTTTTCTTTAACCAGCCACTGATCCTGTCATTTCTTAATCACGAATTTATTTGCACTTTATTTTCTAGGAGCAGTTTACTCAAATGATGAATCACTGCTCATTGTATGAAAAAAGCTGTTTCGAAACTGTATTTTAAATGTCACGATTACACGTACTGCTTCACTTGTTTGAAACGTAGAAGTGACTGAAAAGTAAACGTTTAGTCAATATACGGGGAATTACTTTTTTTGAAAAAAGTATAAGCTTGGAATAAAATAGAAAACAAGACGTCACTGAGATAACAGCAAATCTCCTTTCATAGCATTAAAGTTGGTAAGAGTGCAGATTACTTGAAGGTTTGAAAAGAAAGATAATCGAACTGTAAACATGAGACCTAGGTATTTAAAATCCATTTGTTTATTCAATTTTGTTATATATATATATATATATATTTATTGTCATTTCATTCATCCCCCTTAATGGGGGAAGCGGGCTGGCAGCACACATGTCGTGCTCTTCAGCCAAATGATAATGTAGTTTACAATAGATTTTCGTAAATGAATGTTTACACTTTTACAAAAATTATACAGTTGATTTGCATTGAGTTGTTAAATAATCAAAGTTCTAGTTTTGTACAATATTTTGTTTGCTTTTCTTGCAGATTTGTGGCTAGTAGTAGGCGATTTTGATGTCATTCACAGAGTAGGGTAAATTTTTGTTCTCTTCTCTTGTTGAGGTATTGTAGGTGGTCGGTCTCTGTGCTGGGTTATATAAAGGATATTTTGGAGGTGCAGTGTTGGTGGGATCTGTTTGTAACAGGAGGGGAGATGAAGTGGTTCTTTAAGTAGGCGGTGAGTTATAGGATTTTTGTTTAGAAGGCTATTGATAGCATATTTTAGCCGGAGGGATTCTATGTGGATCAGTATGTGAGGAAAACGCATTCTGGTATAAAGCTGTTGGGTAGGAGAAGGTAGTCTTATTCGGTAGGCGATTCGGAGGGCGTGGCGTTCTATTATTTGGAGTCTATTGTAGAAGTGATCAGGGGCGGAGAGCCATGAGAGGTGACCATAAGTTAGGATGGGGCGAAGAAATGCTTTGTATGTATTTATGATGACCTGGCTATGTAGTCCCCAGGATGTTCCAGTAAGTAATTTTAAAAGGTTTAGGCGGGTTTGGGCTTTGGAGTTGATGGTTCTAAGATGAGGTGTCCATGTAAGATGTCGGTCGAGGGTGATTCCTAGGTATGTAACTCAATCTGAAATAAACGACTGCGAGAAAATTGATCTACATAATGACTATGAAAACATCTGCCACAATGATCATCATATTGTTTTGTGGTTTGGTGAATTTAATTTAATTGTAATGGAGCACAAGCTCACAATATAAGTGTTATGTTGGGAAGAATTGAGTCTCACACTAAAATCCGTAATAAAATTAGTAGATTCGAGAGTTAAGCTAAACATAAAGAGGACGGATCAAAGTGCTCCATAGAATCAGAGCACGATTATGAATTTGTTAAGATTATAGATAGGCACAAAAGTTTATTTACTAAGCTTAGATAATCAAATTGTACAGTAAAATTGTGTTATTGCTTACTTCAAGACATCAATTCACAAAAACAATAGACAGTAAGATGATGAAAGACGACAAAATACTATAGAAGAGGGTAGATTGGTGTGGATGTGTAAGATGAATGGATGAAAAAAGGAGTAATTAAGAACATGGACTAAGGGAAACTCTTAAGAAAAGAGGAGGGGAAGAGTACAAGAAACTATAGTCACAACATAAGAGGGAGGAGAGTGTCCGGAATAGGGAAAATATCGGTTAGGATGTTGGAAATAACGTACGCTGTAACTAAACCGTTCTGAGAATATTTTTGATAAGATTTAATAATGATATTATTGCACAAATCTTGACGGGACCTGTAGAATTCTTTGTAGAAATTACCAAATGTTGCATTAAAAAACTGAAATGATAAAACTTCTGGGTTGAGAGCCATTGAAGATTAGAAGGTGTGTGACAAGAAAACCTCGCCAAGTAAAGCCGCAGGGTTTGATGACATACACCCTGAATTTCTAATAAATTGTGGCAAGTACACCAAAAAATGGCTGGCGCAATTCTTTACGAACGTCATGCAGTCTGGCAACATTCCACAGGAATTTAAACGCTCTAAGATAATAGCCATACTAAAACCAGGTAAGCATGCAGACAGCCCAAAAAACTACAGACCAATTGCTCTTTTGTCTGTGACCTACAAGCTACTGGAGAGACTTATATATAACAGAATCAGCCAGAGACTGTTTGAAGCGATTCCAGTGGAACACGCAGGCTTCCGACCAGGACGAAGCTGTGTAGATCAAGTTCTTTCGCTAACTACCTGTATTGAAGCAGGATTCCAAAGGAAACTAAAAACTTCAGCTGCATTCATCGACCTCTCGGCGGCTTACGACACAGTGTGGAGAGAGGGCATGATATACAAATTTCTTCGTGTAATTCCCTGCAAACTTATTGCACGCCTGTTAGACATCATGCTTAGTGACCGGGTGTTCCAGGTTGTCATGGGCACTGATATCAGCTCTCAGAGGAAACTTAAGAATGGCCTACCGCAGGGATCAGTGCTTGCTCCACTACTTTTCAGCCTATATATCGCAGACATGCCGAAAACAAGATCAAAAAAGTTTGGTTATGCCGACGATTGAGTTCTTACCACGAGGTGCAGGTCAATCGAAACATCTGAAGAAATCCTAACAGTAGACCTGGAAACAATGGTAAAATATTTCCGTAGGTGGCGACTGCAACCCAATGCTTCTAAAACAGAGGTTACCTGCTTCCATCTAAATAGCAAACTCGCTAGAAGGGAACTTAACATACGGTTCGAAGAAACCATTCTTACCCACAATAAGACACCAAAGTACCTGGGTGTTACCCTTGACCGAACATTATCCTTTAATGCACATCTAGCGAAAATGAGTGAGAAGCTAAAAAGAAGAAACAATATCATTCAAAAACTATGTGGTACCTCATGGGGTGCATCGGCCTCCACTCTCCGCTCCTCTGCTCTGGGTCTTGTCTTTTCAGCTGCCGAGTACTGTGCCCCGGTCTGGTTGAATAGCCCGCACGTGAGAAAAGTGGACACCCAACTTAATAACGCTATGCGTATGATTGCAGGTGTTATCAAGACAACTCCCATAAGATTGCTCTCGATACTGAGCCACATACCACCACCTAACCTGCGTCGGATAAATGCTCTTACACGTGAGTACAAGAGAATAATGGACAACAGAAACTTACCGATCCACCAAGATCTTAAGGATGCCAACTTCAACAGGCTTCGCTCTAGAAAACCGCCAATGAAATCGGCAAGGGATGCTATTCGTGAAGATTTTAACATCACCAAAGCTTGGATCCAGGAGTGGACTGTACAGCAAAACAGCAGCTTACCTTGCATTACACAAAAGCCACCAGGTTTTGATTTACCTCGTAAAACTTGGTCCACACTCAACAGAATCAGAACCCGGCATGGCAGATGCGGACACTCTCTGTACCAGTGGGGCAAGCAACCATCCCCCTTATGCGAATGCGGAGAGATTCAGACTATTGGTCATATTATTGAAGAATGTCCTATAAGATCTTACAGTGGCGATCCTGTGGACTTCCTGCTGGCAACTCAGGAATCAATAAACTATATTAATAAACTAGATATAAGTATTTAATCTTGTAAAGTTGCAGTGTATATATTTTATCAATGTTCTTAAAAGTGTCTGAATTGCCATACGATAAATAAATAAATAAATAACAGGACATATACTGGTGATGGGGCTTGGGTGGAAAGTTTACATAAAGAAGTAAACAAGTTTTCATTTTTAAATGGATTTGATGGACTGGAAAAATTACCAAAGAAGTTAATGAACAGAATACGAAGGGTTTAAATGTGAAAATGTGTAAAAAATTAATTAGATATCTAAGGAAATTGCCACCGAGGAACTAGCTCAATTATAATTACAATTAATTAATTAATTAGTTGTGGTTATATATATAATCCAATTAAAGATGGAAGGCCTGTGGAGATTGTTTTGTGATAATACTGTTAATAAATTAAAAATGTTACTAGAAATTGTATGAAAACGAAGATTGGTTTGGGTCAAAAGATTAACTGAATGTAGTAATTGTCTTATGATAACAGTTAAAATGTTGGTAGATTGTATTAAAAGCGTTGTACGTAACTGGTTACAGGTCTTCACAACACAAGCATTGTACCACCGATGCAGGATTTATGTTTTAAATAGCGCACAAGCGTTGCATTTGAACCCTCCTGGCTAATACCGTAGGAAGTGGCAACCAGCTGCCGTCCATAAGACCGTGACTTTATTGCCGGTGTCAACGAGTCGTTAGCGGGGGCTCGCTGCATGGTGGTCGGAAGTTGAGCACAGCTGCTAGACTCTTGCATAGGTTACAAGAAGCCTCCTAAATCACTTCAATGTATACTTCATAAATCCATCACTTCCAGCTTCCCTATTCCCCACCGTGCGTGGTGGGTGAACGGTTAACGCTCTGGCCTCGAATTCGGGAGGACGCCGGTTCGAACCCCCCGTCCGAGCATTCAGATTTGGGTTTTCCATGGTTTCCCCAAAACACTCCAGGGAGAATGCTTCTTTAAAAGGCTATGGCTAAATTCCCTACCATTCCTTGTCCCCAGTTCCAACCCGCCTCTAATGACCTCGACGTCGACGAACCGTAAAGCCATAAGCAAAAAAAAAAAGCTCCCCCAAGAGAATATCTAAAAACAATGTTGACATTATATGCTTCAAAATCACTCACTAGTACTACTACAATACAGAAGAATAATAAGGAAATATGGATAGCCATTAACTGAAGACGAATTAGGGTTCTAGAAAAATCAGAGTAGAAAAGAAGCAGGGAAAAATTAATATCGGAAGGAGATATATAAAAGAATAGTTGGATTTGGAAAGGCTAACATAATGTCGGATGTGAAAATTCGTCAAAAATATTAAAAAAGGTATAATTTATCGGAATAATCTATATCGTTATAGTATCTGTAGACAATCACGAGATACAATCATTAGTAGAAAATGGTTTTATGTAGAGTATGATGCTGTAATGTATAGTCTGACAGTATCAGTATTCAGCTAGTATGTAGAGGAAGCGGCCAAGAAAATGAAACAAACTTTTCGATTTCGAGTAATTGTTCTAGGAGAAACAGTCAGTACTCTGTGATCTGGTGAAGACCTTGTCCCATCGGCAGATAGATGTCAGGATATAGAAAAAAATAGCTAATCGTTTGGACAAAATGTGGTAGAGATATTTGGATGAAGAATGAAGAAAAGAGCAGAAGAAATGATAACACTGATAAATGTCTATATCTTAAAATACGATTAGATCTAAAAGAAGAAGTAATACTTGTGTTATTTAGGGAGTTACAAAAATGATTTTAAAGATGGAACTACATCATATAAATGAAATGTGTTTAAGAAGATAAACTTCTTGGTGTAAAATATTGACATAGGAATCACTAAGAGAGAAAATTTTCTAAAATAGTTCTAATGGAAGAAACTAGCTTTACGCAAGTAAAACTCTTAAGTCAGAAAAGATAGAAAAGGTAATTAAAAGTATTTTTGACGTAGTATTATGTAAAAGTTGACGGAAAAGTGCTAAATACAACATGTAACCGGTGTGGAAAGAAATTAGTGGAAGAATGCGGCAAAATGGAGAGGTCACATTTTAAGAAATGAGAGATTTAATTTCTTGGTGGAGGAAGCAATTTAAATTGAGAGAGAATTACGTTAAGGCGATAATTGGAAACACAGATTGCAGTAGGAATGTTGCGGTTGTAACAGCCATAAGATCCAGTTTCCTACTAAATATAAACCCATAAATTAATTACTTTTGCGTCTGCGAGAGATATGCACTGATTAATTATACATTTGTATATTTTTCCTATTGATCTATAGTGTTTTGATGGTTGAAAATAGTTTAAATGAACTTTAATATGATTAAAAGCAGTACAGTGTGTGAAATGTTAATTAAAATACTAATTAATAATGTTATCTAAGCTATAGTATTTTAATTACGATTCGACTGTTTGAAACAGTTTCATTTGGCAACTGGATGTTTAAATGCTTTCAATTATTTCCTAATTCAATTTAAAAGTATTTCTCTATTATTTGAAGCAATTTTGCATAAGTTTTTATTGTTTTTACTATATCTATCGTTGCAGCAGTTGTTAGATCGGGTCGGCACTTTTAATGTTCTGTCGAACATTCTACCGCTCCCATTTAAGCCCCGACTATCTTGACCGGGCTAGCTCGTTCCGAAAGGTGCTAAAACAAACGCTATGTCATTTGTTGATTGTTAATGTACTCTAAATCTTCGCAAAGAAGTCTGATGTAAAGTTCAGGTATGTTTTTGTGAGTGTTTCGACGAAATAAAAATACAATAAAACGTCTATCAATGGTATTTTTGTTCTAGAAGTTACCTATCATTCTAAAGTTTCAATAGATTAAGCAACTTACTGTGGAGGAGATATAAGCACCTTGGCGACCGAATAAACCTGTAAATTTTCGTAAATCTGTAAAACGCACTGGATTTATAAAGGTGAGGAGATTTGCTCAGAAATACGGAAAGATGATAAATTGCATTTTACCAGTCCAGAAATTACAGACGGGAAAAATCACTAATTTACGTCGTGCTAAATAAAAGTATCTGAATTAATATCTTCTTACTACGGAAAGTTATAGACAGGTCTGGGAAAGCGACTTTGCTGATGATAATAATTTTTATAACCAAATTTAAGTACAATAAAAATGTGTAGTGGCCATTCAAGGTTTTTAATTCGAAATTTCCTACAGATTTCTCGTTTTGGAACCATCCTAACTGATTTGGGTAAAAATATTAAGAAATTGATGACTGTACCAAACCAGAGATAGTGAAAGTAACTTCACGTCATTTTCGAAGGGTGTGTAAGATAGCTTTCTGAGGACACGATTTTTTCGGCAATAATGATCGAATTGAATATAACTTTTTCGCAATGTTCTCCTGAATGTCTAGGAAATTAGATTTTGTTACCATCTATTAACTTATAACCATATTTTTATGACTTGTCTAAAAACTGAAAAATAATAAATGGGAACTGTCGATTATCTAAAACCAGTGCTTGGTTTCTACCATAAGGAACCAATGTTAACACTGAATTTCTACTTAAGAACATTAATAACAGCACAAAGCAAAATGACCTCAAAGTTTTTACTACTTTCCCTTGATAATTTGTATTTTGTCACACGTGTTTGGAAAACTAGAGTCATTGAAATTTTAATTACGATTTATTCAGCTATCTGAATGAGATGATCATTTTACAGGCTGTTAATTTATAATACAATGTCCTTTCATTTCAATCCACTAGCGCCATCTTTTCGTTGGTCGACGTATTTCTCTTGTGCTGACGATTTCCGAATTCTGCAATGTGTTTGGATTTCACTTTTAGCTATCAAAAACTTTATTTCTGATTGCTATACAGCTGAAAATGGTGCTTGGATCCTTATATTTACAAACTTTGTCATATTTTTCTTTTGCTGGGCACTAAATTCAAATGATACTTTCATTTTTTCACAATTCCTATAGATGTTTATTTAAGCAAAGATGCTACAAAATCAAACGAAAATTCACTTTAATTTTCGAATGTATTTACCACTTTTAAACATGGAAAATTTTACAGGTAACGAAATTTGAATAAATTATTTTTTGAAAACATTAAATGGGTTAGAAGTCTAACCATACAATACTTTCACAGTGATTAAAATGTAAATAAAACTTGAACAATGCCTTTGTTATATTCTAAAGAACATCGATGTTATAGTGCTGTACCAGTTAACATTTCATTATATTGCCGCATGAACGCCAGTGTACCGTCTGCCAGCATGGCGCAGCGGGTAGCGTCACGAATTGCGGTACCGAAGGTCGCCGGTTCAATCCCGCCCACTGACAAAAATTATTTAATTCTGTTTATTATTTCCAGAAGATTCTACATGTTTCCTAAGGTCACTTGTAACTTCTACACATTTCATTTGTTAACTACTCTTGTAATCTCTAGTACGTTCTATCTGTGTATAAATAGAAGAGCATTCTGCCCAAGAGGCAGTCAGTGCTGCGTGTATGTTTGAGTTCTCAATAAACCTGTTCTCAGTTTAAGTGCTGTGTTCATTGACAAGTAACCTTCGAATTCACACCTGCCCCGGTTGCAACGCGACATAGTTTGGTGGAGACGCCGGGTACCCTGTGCAACAGCTGCATCATCGTGGCTCCGATTAGGCAACGTAAAAGTCGCCGCCTACACGGACTGGAACCGGACTACAAAGGATATACTCAGTACGTCCTTCCGAAAGTCCGCGTCATTAGGAAACCCATGGCGGCAAGCCAGCTGCACATTCGACACCCATCGGTGTTCTCTGGAGACGCTGGACAGGACCCTAACAAATGGCTAAAAGGGTTCGACCGAGTCGCCAAGTACAACAGGTGGGATCATGCCATGTGCTTGGCAAATGTTTATTTCTATCTGGACGGAACCGCCCAGCAGTGGTTCGAGAACAACGAAGATAAACTGAATAACTGGGAAATGTTCCAGACGGAACTTAAGAAAACGTTTGGGGACCACCAGCGACAAATCCGCTCGGCGGAAGAACAACTGAAGAACCGGGCCCAACGACATGGGGAGCCGACGCAATCTTACATACAGGATGTTTTGGCCCTATGCAACGTAGTCAACCCGAATATGACTGAAGCCGACAAAATCACGCACCTAATGAAAGGTATTGCAGAAGACATGTACCAAGCTCTTCTGATAAAGACGTCGCTACGACGGAAGAGTTCATCAAGTGGTGCCAGCGGATTGAGGA
>CM061919.1:204981758-205002141 GCA_031002005.1 Vandiemenella viatica | reverse complement strand
AACCAACAAAATTCTACGCCTAAAATTTGAAGATTGTTATGTTAGTCCCGTATTTTATGTAACTGATTTCATCCTACTTGTAAATAAAATTTAATGCTAGTCTAGAGATCTGTAGCGATAGTGCTGCAAAGTAAAACTTCTAATCGGGGCACCGGATATGAGATGGTAAGTGCCGATCCCGTCATTTGCCTCCAGTAATCACCGAATCTGCATGAAGCGAACTGAGACGGTCAGTTAGCTTCGAGAAAAACTCTCTGCTTCATCGGAATTCGAAATGTCAGTGTGTAAGCATTCCATGTGCATACTCAGCAAGACCTAACCTTAAGTGCGCAACCAATCAGTAAGACAATTTTGATTGACAGTGTAGGGTTACAACTTCTCCGTCAAACATTAAATCTTGCATCCCAGTAACTTGAGCTGAGATAATGAAAATTTGAATAACAGAAAGATTATGATGATATTTAATAAATACACTCCTAATTATATTTTAAAAATCCTTGTTCGGACCTATTATTGACATTGACGTTAATACTCCATACCATCCACAATTCTTGTACAAATTTCTTCAATTATACGAACAATAAACAAGTGTTAAGTTCCTAGATACGCTGTATCCACATGTGGGGTCATTGACGTTGAACGGATAGGAAATACAAGCTGGAGCAATCCATATCTGGAGAACACTAGCTCTCAAATGTTATGACAATACATCGATTCAAACACGATGAACCCTCTGGGAATGTATACACAATATAGCGACTCGTTAACATCGATTATTCGAAAGGGAGTGGGTGAGAGGTTGGGAGGGTGTGGGAGGGGAAGTCTGTGTTCCATTTGGAATGACAAATGTACACAGAGCAATGGCGATTGTCCTCAAGACAAACAACGAAGCGGTACCTTTCCCCTCCAGTCAGCGGACGCAAATGCGAGAGTTCCATTGTAAATGGCATTCAAGACATGATTCACCCGGACGCGTCTTTCTTATCTTTTGGTTGTTCTACCAGGTGAACCTTCTAATACCGTAAATATGACTTTTATCTTACCTTAACTGATTAAACATAAGAATCTAAGTGCAGAATGTCGTCGAAGGTGGGTTTCAAATGATATGAAGTGATCAATACTACTTCCCATCCAGTACATGCGGACTACGGAAAAAAATTCTGATGACAGTATTTGCAGCACTCATTTGATCTGAATAACATAACAAAAATAATAAATACAGTAACTATTGAATCACGCCGTTTAAACTCGAAACTAATTGGTATATCACTTGTATCGTCTAACCGCCTCAGATCAAAGAGGGTCATTGTAGTGAGAAAGAGTTGAATCGGCATCCTAATTCAAGAAAAGTTTGTATTTACGACCAATTTTTTACACAAATGAGACTGGGTCAGTTCTTCAAACTATTACTATAGAGCCATCTTTCAGCCAATCAACCACATCGTTTCGAATGCGCTCTTTGCCTATAGCCTCTTCAGTCCCGAGCTCATAATAAAAGACCAAGAGAACTACTATTATGTTATTTACTTTGTGTTAATGCTATTTAACAATGAATGACCATAAAAAAATTTGAAACAATAATTAATTTTTTATAGATGGTATATATATGACACCTCGGGAGTCAAGCAGGAAAATTATACACACGACTTTACTGCTTCATGTTGCTTTATTTCATGGAAATATATATATAAATATATGTCTTTACCTTTATTTCGACGAGCCATGTTGTACTGCTGCAGGATCCCAAGTTTCCAATCAGGGCTGCCAAAAGCAGAAGATAGAACATATGAGCTGTGAGAAGCGCGATGTATGTTGTAGATGATACGATAGGCCAGAAAAGGTTCAGCTGTGCAGTGGCCCAAGAAAAAAATAATTCCTGGAGGTATCATATATGATACCTCGAGAGTGAAGAGGATATAGGAACAATAGTGGACATACACGATGCATCGATCAATGTAATTGAATTCATCAAGACACTAGACCTAGAGATATGATATTGTACGAGCTTGTGATGTACACATTTGTTCACGCCCTTATATATCTTGTTAACCGTCGTACGAAAAATAAAATAATTCACAACCCAGTGCCAGCTCGGAAGGGCGAAGAATCGGTCACGTAATCCAGTATGGATTGTAGAACCCTTACAATAAAATAAAGATTTAGTTCAATGATACTGCCCTAGAGAGAAAGCGTTGATTGTACTTGTTGATGCGCAGGTACGGGTCGCCGCACCACAGCCGGTCGCAGAGCGTGAAGACCCCGGGCAGTGGACGGCCCACGTACCTGAGCCTGCCGCAGCAGCGGTCTCGCGTCGCCTCCATGCCCAACACAGGCGTCGAGGAGGAGTACTACCGACTGCGGCACTTCAGCATCACCGGCAAGGGCGTCGTCAACAGGGGGGACTCGCTCAAGAGCCGGCGGTCGCGGTCCAACAACAGCGTCACCTCCAGCAACTCCAGCCACAGGTACAAACACCTTGCCTTATCAGTCAACAGAGGTGGCTCAAAGATAGTCTGCTCTATCCTCAAGCCGCAGCTCCTACCCACATGCCTTCCTGGACACAGTGTTCAGCTTCGAGAGGTAGGAAGGGAGGCGGCTGTGAGGTGAAGAGCGAGGCCAGGAAAATATGACCTTGAACCGCCAGTTCTGAGTGAACAGCGCTTAATGTCTTTACTAGAAAATAGCTTCATCCTGTATAACAAATAGTGCGCCACGTTAGCTAACGTCGTTCAAGCAGCGTGGTGAGGAGTCAGCTGGTTGAGCCGGTTGTGGAAGAAATGTTCCGTTCTGCCCTCGCATTCGGGAGGACGCGAGTTCGAATCCGCGTCCTGGCATCCAGATTTTGGTTTTCTATGGTTTCCCCAAATCACCCCAGGTCATGGCCGAATTCCTTCCGTTCCTTGTCCCCAGTCCCATCCCGCCTCTAATGACCTTTAGCAGTCGACGAGGTGTAATGCTGTAAAAAAAATGTTAACCATTCCGAATTTGGCCAACAGGGCAGGGGAAGTAGTGGTTCACAATTCCTGGCTACCAGATTACATACTAAAGATATGAATTAATCTCAAAATTCTCCGCAATGCATATTGATTTGAGGAACACGATACTCTTTACGGTGTCGGATATGGACGTTAAACTTAGCGGCCAATTCGTTTCTTTGGGAAGGTTTTGCATGGATAGGCAAACTTGGAATCATCTCCCATTCACAATAAAATTAAATATAACACACAGTCATCCACACAACCAGTAAAATTTACGAACGCTTCTGTACTATGAAAAATATTGGGGAAACAGTGTTAACATTTGCCAGTTCCCTAGTAAAAACTTACATCAGAAAACAATAATGTTAATTTTAAGTTGTACATCAAATGGGACGATTATGTGTTCAACGTTACGGTTTAAGAAACGACACAAATTTACAGCACTGAATCCCTCATCATTAGTCACCAACTCATATGAATTGGACATATTCAGCGTATCAGTAACAACAGATTCCCTAGACATTTTAACTAGGGGAACCCAGCACTGTCAAAAGACATCGGGATGTAACCGTGGACAAACTTAAAAAGTCTATGAAGAGCACAAAATATAGACCTGAGCACCTGGTACAATCTTGTGGAAGACCGCACCCTCTTGCGCAAAACTACCTCAGCGTCTGTCGCACTATTTTAAAAGTAATGACGAAGACGGGCAGTAGAACCTCGCATAGACAAATCCAACCACGTCAACCAATTACTTTACACCAGGCTCAGCCTCATTAGCCATCAGCAACGCCCACATAAATGTCTGCAACTGAGAAACATAAACTCGAAAACGAGTATTAGCCTACACAATATTGGTCATCAGTGTCACTGCCTGGTTCATCAAAATTTCCGCTCGACCTGTGAATCCGGTTGTTGCTTCCCTGTGTCCGTGTTCCCTGAGGTACCAGAGTCAGTGATTTATAATCTGTTGAGTAACGCGTTCGAGTTGGCTCCGGTGACTTGTTGGGCCTTGGCCTGCTTGTAAGACAGGACACGGGCTAATTACCGCTCATCGCTCACCCACTCGTGTCAACACACTGCGTGACGTCAGCTAAACGCAAGCCGCAATCAGAGACGAGCTAGCGGTGATACCGTATCCACATATCCTCAGCATAATTACCACATCGCTTTGCAGTACCCGAGAAATGGCCTACTACTCACGCCCCAACCAAAACCTTCTCTCCACTATATTACAGTACCTAAGTGACGCTCGGAATCTTTCGATTTCTGTTCAGTGTGCAAGATTTCATTACTAAAAAAATCAATTTTACCTATATACAAGAGTTACTCATATAATGTTAGATTGGATAAATTAGATATATAGACGAATTTTGTTTTTTTTGCTGTCGTCAGTCTTTCGACTGGTTTGATGCAATCCTCCCTTCCTTGTTAACCTCTTCATTTCTACATACCCCTTACAACCCACGTCCTCAATTATTATAAAAATCTAATTTAGTCCACAATCCGAAGGAAGGTTGGATCGTCCAGAAGGGGACATACTAAACCATCGTATCAGATGTTGGACGGCTTTCATCTGAGACCTACAGTTTAACGTGGATCCGAACCACAGAACGTCCTGACGTAGCACATATGATCAAAGGCAACTCTAAATATTTTGTCCCCACCTGGATTTGAACCCTGGACTGGAGCCAGAACTTTCTGAGACAAAGCGCCTATTTCTTCCACTGATCACAGTTGAGCTGCCAGACCGCTCCATATTTAAGAAACATTCAATATAATTAGTATCTACCTACATAAGAACTGCTGTCGATTAAATAAAATTCGTGAATTATTTTAAATAATCAGCTATATTATGGTTTTATTCATTTTAACTTTATAGTTATCATACATATATAGGAAGCCACTTACTGTTGCCACAAATTTCTACGAGATGACGTTGTAAAATACCATTAGAAAATATATATATAAAATTATAAAATCGCGTCTATTCAGGGATTTGCTTAGTGGTACCTCAGACTTCTACGAGATGGCGTTAGAGTCGTTTCATAGAAACCAGATACAAGAAATGCTCGCTTTTTGAAAAATTGCGTTTTTTCAGTGAAGACACCTGTCAAGGGAAAACGTTATCTACATATGAAATTTCATCCATATCGATAGAACCGTTTTCGATATGTCAAATATATACAAGAATTGGTGCACAGTACCTTGCTCTAACCAAAGAGAAACTAACTAACATCAGTAGACTTACTGTTACTTGAAACTTCTACGAGATGGTGTTAGAACCGTTTACGAGATACCGAATACAAGAATTGCTCGTTTTGTTTGTGTAAAATCGCGTTTTTGCATGGAAGACACCTATTTATATAAATTTGAATAACAAAACGTTATCTAAGTATGAAATTTCATCCAAATCGTTAGAGCCGTTACCGAGATACCAAATATATATATAAGAATTGCTCATTTAAAGATATAAGATATTGTAGTATATATATATATATATATACACAGACGGAAAAAAAAAATCCCAACACCAAGAAAAAATTATTGTAGAGTAATGAAATTTGGACAATGCATTTGTCAAGTTAACATGTTTAATTGATTAAATTTTCAAGATCACAGGTTAATTTAAGCTCAAGAAAATGCATTTCAAATGTGAAATACTGTTAAATTAATAGCCGGTGTAACCTCCAGAATTTTGAATGCAAGCCTGCAAACGTGAATGCATTGTGTCATACAGGTTTCGAATGTCACTTTGTGGTATGGAGTTCCATGCTTGTTGTACTTGTGCTGTCAATACTGGGACGGTCAGTGCTGGCTGTGGATGATGCTGGAGTTGTCGTCCAATGATATCCCATACGTGTTCAATTGGAGACAGATCTGGTGATCTCGCAGGCCAAGGTAACATGTCGACACTCTGTAGAGCACGTTGCGAGACAACAGCGGTATGAGGGCGAGCGTTATCCTGTTGAAAAACTCCCCCTTGAATGCTGTTCATGAATGGCAGCATTACAGGTTGAATTACCAGACTGACGTACAAATTTGCAGTCAGTGTGTTTGGTATAAACCACAAGAGTGCTCCTGCTGTCATAGGAAATTGCTCCCCAGACCATGACTCCAGGTGTAGGTCCAGTGTGTCTAGGCCGCAGACAGTTTGGTTGCAGGCGTTCCCCTGGCCTCCTTCTGACCAACACTCGGCCATCACTGGCACCAAGGCAGAACCTGCTTTCATCAGAAAACACAACAGATCTCCACTCCGTCCTCCAATGAGCTCTGGCTTGACACCACTGGAGTCGCAAACGGCGATGGCTTGTAGTCAGTGGAATGCACGCTACAGGGCTGGAGTCATGGTCTGGGGAGCAATTTCCTATGACAGCAAGAGCACTCTTGTGGTTATACCAAACACACTGACTGCAAATTTGTACGTCAGTCTGGTAATTCAACCTGTAGTGCTGCCATTCATGAACAGCATTCAAGGGGGAGTTTTTCAACAGGATAACGCTCGCCCTCATACCGCTGTTGTCTCGCAACGTGCTCTACAGAGTGTCGACATGTTACCTTGGCCTGCGAGATCACCAGATCTGTCTCCAATTGAACACGTATGGGATATCATTGGACGACAACTCCAGCATCATCCACAGCCAGCACTGACCGTCCCAGTATTGACAGCACAAGTACAACAAGCATGGAACTCCATACCACAAAGTGACATTCGAAACCTGTATGACACAATGCATTCACGTTTGCAGGCTTGCATTCAAAATTCTGGAGGTTACACCGGCTATTAATTTAACAGTATTTCACATTTGAAATGCATTTTCTTGAGCTTAAATTAACCTGTGATCTTGAAAAATTTAATCAATTAAACATGTTAACTTGACAAATGCATTGTCCAAAATTTCATTACTCTACAATAATTTTTTCTTGGTGTTGGGATTTTTTTTCCGTCTGTGTATATATAAGAATTGCCATGTAGCAGCTCAACCTGGATTTCTTCGCATACTTCACGTTGTCGCCCGCTATTATTGGACCACGCTTTCTACTGGACTTTCGCCTTTTGGACTCTCTCTTGGATCTTCTGCTGCTTGTGTTTGGACCCCGCCTACTGCCCCTGGACTTCGACTACTGGCCTGTGGAACTCATCTGCATCATCGGACTACGCCTGCCCACTGACCTCGCTTGCCTGCCTGCCGACCTCATTAACCCACGTACTTCGCCTGCCTACGGACTTCTCTCTACCGACCTCGCCTGCCTACGGACTTCTGCTCTCTACCGACCTCGCCTGCCCACGGACTTTTGCTATCTGCCGACCTCGCCTGCCCACGGACTTCTGCTCTCTGCCGACCTCGCCTGCCCACGGACTTCGCCTGCCTACGGACTTCTTCACTCTACCAACCTCGCCTGCCTACGGACTTCCGCTCTCAGCCAAGCCTGCCTACGGACCTCGCCCGTCTCCAGACCTTCGCTTTCAGCCGACTTCGCCTGCCCACGGACTACGCCTGCCTGCGGACCACAGCTTGCTGCCAACCCCACCTGCCCACGGACCTCGCCCGGACACTCCAAAATACGGTAACACCATGGACCCCAGCAACCAACCCAACCATTCTTCCACCCACAGTCACCACTAGTCCCCACCTGTACACCATAGGCCACATCATCAATTACGACCACAACCACCACTAGCACCATTACCACCTCTTCAACCATCAGCCCTGCCGCAGTCCGCTGGCACTCATCAAAACCTCCCTCAGATAATTCAAAAACCATCACGCAGCACCAAGCTACCTCCAGACTGCCAGAAACAAGGCACAACCCTACGGCCCAACCAAAAAGTGGCCCATTACCATCATTACAAAATCCCATATCTACCAATGCAGCTGCTGAAGAAGATATGGATACCACAATCTCACCTCCCACTACTTCACAAACAATTAGAACATACCTTCTAAAAGGAACCTTCCCGGAATACACCAACAGCAAAATCCTCACAAAATTTATCAAACGACATATACCAAACATATCTCTTCATCAGCTCGTTCCAACTAAAAATGGGATGATCATAAAAAGTAACGAACCAGATTTTCCCAAACTCATTAAAACCAAAATTGGACTATCATCTTTTGGCGACCACGCCACACTAACAACCGTCGCCCCACCCCCACCAAAGCAACCAACACCGCCAAAACGACCCCCCACACTCTCTGCCGTCATCCGTGGGGTAGACCCATCAATAACGGAAGAAGAAGTAGTCGCTGAGCTCAATTCAAACAATGAGTTACATGTCAGAAAAGCCCTCCGTATCAAAAACAGTCTAGGACCTACCTACATGGTCAGAATATTCACAGAAGACGTGCCAACCATTGACCAACTGCTAAACAGTTGGAGCCTTAATCTATCATCAAAAATACAGAGTGGAACCGTCTAAAACCCCTTCCCCTCAACCCACTCGATGTGCACGCTGCCTAAAATATAACGACCACCTTACCTCTGATTGCAAAAACACCCCTATCTGTCCGCACTGCAAGGAAAACCACTTCCTAAAAACATGTCCGAACCTACAAAAAAACCCCAACCTGCAATACCTGTAACGAAAATCACACCCACCTACTCCTTCAAAATGCAAATCAAAACCAGCACCTACAAAAGCCGAACTCACCGTACCCATCCGACCAATAGACCCTCCTACGCCACCCACCAACTCCATACGCCCCCACCAACAATAGAGGACATCTTAAGATTCATCACTATCACCCTACAAAACTTAAACCCCTTTCACGCGACCCACACACTCTCCCAAATATCAATAGCAGCCAGAGCAGTCTTCGGCATTCATATCAATGCCACCTATTCACACAATAATGCCCATTTCCAATTTCTCCCTCTGGAAACTCTCGTCTAAAGCCCTCCAACTCCCCACCCAACCGAAAGCCCAATATGCCACTTTATCATAACATTTTATTCAATAACATCCGTTCCCTACCCACCAACAAAAACCTCCTCCTACACACCCTTACCACACACGACATCCATTGCCTCCTACTAACGAAACCTTCCTCACACCTCGTCACCAGATCCGCATGCCCCCATACCACCTCATCCGATCTGACAATCCTACCCGGGCGGCACGCGGAGGCGTGGCCATTGGATATCATAATCACATCCCCACCCAAATACACCCACCCCTAAATCACCCATCCGAACATGTCATCGTCACCGTAGTTCTAAAATCACTCACTGTCACCTTAGTCACTATTTACATCCGGCCCCCGCGTTCCACTACCTATCAACTTCTCTCTCTACATAGACAACCACTTCAATTCATATATCATCATGGCCGACATAAACATCCACAGCCGTACCCAACAAGAACTTCATCAACTCCACCACACCCTAGCAGCCATGAGAGGTGATCTCATTAACATTCCATCACCCACGCGCCCCGAATCCAATACAACCCCCGACATCGTCATCGCCTCCCCAAACATCCTCACCCGCTCCACCCTTCAAGTTCTGGACCCCATTGGCAGCGACCACCTTCCAATCATGCTCGCCATTCAATACAACCCCCCAAACACCCCACGTCCACCAAACCAGATACCCCACCGTTACATCCAAAATTATCACAAGACTAACTGGAATAATTATAGAAAATTCATCGACGACAAAATTGACACAGACAACCCATATATCACCGACACAGACAGCCTACTACAAACTGCAGACTTCCTCGAACGCACCATCACTGACGCCATCGACGCTCATATTCCCCTGACACCGATCACCCCTCACAAACCCTCCCTACCAGCACGAGCCCTCCAACTTCTTCATACTTCACGACAACTTTTCCGCACCTATCAACGCACCCATGACCATCAGCTCCTCACCCTTCACCGCCAGCTCCAACGCACAGTTCGCAATTACATAACCGCCCATAAACGCCGCACCTGGAGGGACACCTGCAACCAGCTAAGCCTACAATACATTCAGAACTCCTCCAAATACTGGTCCACCTTCAGACGTATAACTGGCCTCAAAACCGCCCCCACCTACCCCCTTCTACATAACAACCATCCCGTATCCAATGACATCCAAAAAGCAAATCTTTTCGCCGACCATCTCCAGAAAGTCCATACCACACCCAACGACCCCCGCTTTGATTATACAGACTCCCCCATAGTAGAACAGCGTGCCGATACCTCCTCACCCCCCCTCAAGCCCGACTACAACTACATCCATAATGTCAGCCGCACTGGGCTTAACACCCCCATCACCACTAACGACATCCTTTCCGTACTCCACACCAAGAAAAATACAGCACCCGGCCCCGATTCCATCACCTACAGACACATAAAGAAGCACCCCATTCATTTCATCAACTCCTAGCTCTCCTATTCACATATATCCTATACTCTGGTATCTACCCCCCCAAATGGAAAACCTCTAAAATTCTCATGTTCCCCAAACCCAATAAGCCCAAATCAGACCCCACCTCATACCGACCTATCAGCCTTACCTCCGTTTTCAGCAAGATCTTCGAAACAATACTATCCAAAAGAATCCATCAACACCTATCCCAACACTCACTCCTATCCCCAGCCCAGTGCGGCTTCCGCCCGAAATTGTCAACTCAAGATCAACTCCTGAAATTAGTACACCTCCTGACTACGCACCTGAACACCCACCGATCCGCAATCCTCGTCCTGCTATATATCGAAAAAAGCATTCGACACAGTATGGCACGCAGGACTCATCTTCAAACTCCAAACCTTCGCCCTCCCCATCACCTTCATCCGTACAATAGCCTCCTTCCTCTCACACCGCACCCTCCTTTGTAACTATCAACAACTTCCTTTCCCGTACCTTCTCCCCTACCGCAGGTGTCCCCCAGGGATCTGTTCTTTCACCCCTCCTATACATCCTATACATTTGCGACATACCCTTCCCCGCACCACCAACTTACATCCTTAAATACGCTGACGATACCGCATACTTAGCCATCCATAAATCACTGCAACAATCCCAAAAAGCAATACAAACCGAACTCAACAAATTTGTGCAGTGGTGTAACCGATGGAGACTGATCATTAACCCCAACAAAACGCAAGCAATAATTTTCGGCAAAACAAGCCGAAAATACCGCCTCACGGATTTTCACATCACCATCTACAACCACCCCATCCCGCAACAACCTACAGTGAAATATCTCGGCGTAACCCTCGACCGGCACCTAACATGGACACCCCACCTCAACACAATCATAGCAAAAGCAAAAACCCGCCTCAATTTACTCAAATCACTCACTGGCACATCATGGGGACTCCGCAGCAATATCATCATCAATACTTACAAAGCATTTCTCCGCCCTATTCTCACCTATGGTCACCTCTCATGGATATCCGCTCCCGACCGTTTTTACAATAGACTGCAAATAATAGAACGCCACGCACTCCGCATCGCCTACCGCATCCGATTACCATCACCTACCAATCTACTATACAGCCTCATAAATTTCCCCCACATCCTCATCCACCTCGAATCACTCCGTATCAAATATGCTATCAACAGTATCCATAACAACAATCCCATAACCTTAAAACTAATCACTGAACCACCCCATCTCCCCAACTACTACAAACAAATACCTCCCACTCTCCACCTCCTGAACATCCTCATACTCACCCAACACATCGACCGACCGCCACCCATATCCGAGCGACAGAAGCGCCCAAAAATATATCCCACACTATAAGCTAATCAGCTTGAAGTTCCAACTCCTGAACCGCTCCTATAAAAAAAAAAAAAAAAAAAAAAAAAAAAAAAAAAAAAAAAAAAAAAATATGTATGTAAAACAAATGTAAACTCAATTATAATGTCTAGCTGTAAGCAAATGCATATGTTAAAAACAATTGTATATTTTATGTAACTCACTAGGCTGAAGAGCGCTACCAATGCGCTGCCAGCCCGCCTTCCCCACCGGGGAAGGAATGAAAAAACAATAAATATATATATATATATATAAGAATTGCTCATTTAAAGATATAAGATATTGTAGTCTCGATTGCAATGCTGATAAGATGACAACACATGTTAGCAATGTCTGGTGACTATGCCTCAGCTCAGCTCATTCGAGAAAACTATCAAACACAAGATGAGGAGGATCTGCGTTTCTTCTCTTCTTTGCTTCTATTGGCGTTACGCCTCGTCGACAGCTAAATCATTGGGAGTCCGAAGAGTAGTTTGAATGAGGACCGGCAAGGAATTCGCAGTTCTTGCAAAGCGATTTCAGGAAACCTGTGGAAACCCTAAATCTAGATGACGGTGTCAAAAATTGTACTCAGGTCCTTAAAATGATGTGGCGTATCGCTGAACTAGACTCGCACATAACGGTTTGAAAACTCATTCTGAAATACTGTACATACGGTAATCATGACTTCCAATACAAAGGATCACAAATTGATAGTATTTGTACGTTTACTCTCACGTTTTTCCTTGATAGTAAGTCTTTTACAGACTACACCAACCAGTAACCGCTAACTTCCGTACATTTCCTGAGTTTATAATAGAATTCCTCAAAATATTTGGTATTCAAACGGCTGATAAAACATTTCTTATACGGTAACTTTCTTATTTTACGATAATATTTTGTAGATGCCGGGCTCCACATATATACAGGTTACTATTTTTGTTTTGTAATTGGAGCTCCATTATGTTTCTTACATAGTTATAATGGCACTGAGTATAAACTTCTTTCGGCATTTAACTAGTCTTATCATCATGGTCATTTACATAACGTTTCAAAGGTATCCAGTTACTGTTTCTAGTCTTTAATTTTTAGATGCGCAGCATTACCCTATGTAATGTAAGTTGCAGACTCCACCCGATTTTTTTTAATGCACATTCCTTTCGGTCTCTTCAAATAGTCACGTGTCTTCGGTTCAGTATGAAAATAAAATATTAAAAATATTATTTTACAAAAAAATTAATAAACAGATTTTGCTCATAGGAGAAACGTAATACACGATATATGATATACATTCCCTGTTCTGCAATGTATCTTTGCTTTAGAGCATACACCATACTTAAAAGCACAAATGTAAAATGTATCTATTGCTTTCCACTGATGTAGAACTCTTAAAAATTATTAACTAGATGACCCGTGCGAAAATTTTTGCGAATAAAATGCGATGAATAGTGAGGCTGAATATGATTTCACCAAAGCTGAGCCATTAGTCTTCATACTCCTACTTCATTTATCGATTTTGGTTAGAAATCCAAGGAGATAAGTGGCTCGCGACACAAAAAAAACCATTTTAGAAAAATTGGCATTTTTGCCCTTTAAGGGTCGAATGACGAAAAATTCCTTTCTTAAATATAATTTTAATTTTATCACGTCAGAGACCTTAGTCTTTAGTATGATATCTCATTTATCTATATCGGTTAGATATCAAGGGAGATAAATAGCTCGTGACACAAAAATGCGTTGTAGAACCATTTATACTTTTTCCCTTTAAGGTTTGAATCATAAAAACTTCTTTCTTAAAATATGATGTCACCAAAGCTAAGACATTATTCCTCATAATGTTACTTGATTTATCGATTTTGGATAGATATCCAGGGAGATAAATGGCCCGAGAAACAAAAAACCCGTTTTAGAAAAATTGGCATTTTTTGCCCTTTAAGGGTCGAACTACGAAAAATCCTTTCTTAAAATATAATGTTATCACGGCGGAAATCTTATTCTTCAATCTGATACCTCATTTAACTAAATCGGTTAGATATTAAGGGAGATAAATCGTTCGTGACACAAAAATGCGTTATAGAAAAATTTATACTTTTTCCCTTTAAGGGTTAAATTCTAAAAACATTCTTTCTTAAAATATGATCTCACCAAAGCTGAGACATTATTCCTCATAATCTTACTTGATTTATCGATTTTTGTCAGGTATCCAGGGAGACAAATGGTTCGAAATACAAAAAACGCATTTTAGAAAAATTAACATTTTTTACATTTAAGGATTGAATCACGAACAATTCCATTCTTAAAATATAATGTTACCACGGCGGAGACCTTAGTCTTTAATATGATACCTAATTTATCTATATCGGCTAGATATTAAGGGAGATAAATCGCTCGTGACACAAAACGAATTGCAAAAATATTGATATTTTTGCCCTTTAAGGGTCGAATTCCGAAAAATTTCTGTCTTAATGTATGACGTCACTAAAGCGGAGATCTTAATCTTTAAAATGATACTTTATTAAACGATTTCAGATAGGTATCCAGGGAGATAAATCACTCGTAACACAGAAAACAGCATTTTAGAAATATTGACATTTTCGTCCTTTAAGGGTGGAATTCCGAAAACTTCATTTCTTAAAATATGATGTGACCAAAGTGAAGACTATAACCTTTAAAATGACACCTTATTCATTGATTTAGGTGAAGTATGAAGGAAGATACAGGCTTGTGACAAAAAAATACCTTATAGAAATAATATATATGATTCCCTTAACATTCACACTCATCATTATTTATCATCCTCGCCACTTTTAGAAAAACTGAATGAAGTCGGAAAAGTTGTTTTATCGTCGTTCCTTATATTACACACCCCTCTACTGAAATTTTTATTCGTTACTGTTAATATCTTGGTGATTCTTGCTTTTAAAAAATACATTCACCGATTATAGTAACCAGAACAGCTTTAATGATGATTTCGAGTCATACTACGTACATTCGATATCTTGGCTAGCAGGGATTCGAACTAACGATACTCTGAGTCTTCGTGTGTGGCAACAGTACAGGGAAGCTAAGAGCGCGTCTTTCGTAATATCAAACAGGCCAACCTTGCGTCGAGTTGTGATACCGAAATAAACCCGGGAGAATGTCCTGCGGGCTGCCAGCGTTGCGCATTGCATAAGCGACAGGGAGGAGCGGCCGCCCGTGTTTATTTTGGTGACGTCGCCGTGTTTATCGGTGGGCAGCATGACGACACCTCTGTGACGTCACAAACCGAGAGCTCGCCCACTCGACGCGACACCTACGAACCGGGGCTCACTCTGCCAGAACAATGCCACTCTCATAGGGTTTCCCGGGAATCAATTTAGACCTACAGACTGACTCAAATCGACCTACACTACAAGCCTACACATTCTGCCCAGCACAATTAATTACCTGGCATCAAATTACGAAAGAATGATTCGGATCTAAAGAACGCAAAGTAAACACAAAAATATGTTTTTGATTTTATAAAATAATTTAATATCTAAATAGCGCACAATATCTGTAACCATCGTTATCTGTTCGAGTCGAGGTTCCCGCGTATCTGACGTTCTGGTTGCGGTGTTTAGGTGGTTTCCCGCAATCAACAAGACGAATGCTGGAACGCTCGCCAATCTTCGCCTCATAAACTACCCATATCACAAACAAAAAAAAAACACTTAACACGCAGAGAATATAGTTACACGTTTCACAGAAAGATGACGACACAAGAGCACACCCCGGGAGGCGTCAGGCTCAGAGACAAGACGGCCAAATCTCCAAACATCGATGCCTGAAAAATCCCACCCTGAAATGGCGGGATAAGTCCTAAAAAGAAAAAAATCTGTAAACACAACTTTATGATGTCAAATTCTCAGATTAGTGTTTTCTCCCTCTTTACTCATTTTGTACACAATACAATATCTTGTCCATGTACTCCCTTGAATGTTCATTTGCTGACCTCCGTCTTTCGGTACATGAACGTTTACGTCAGTACAGGCAATCTGAAATTCATGGGAAATACTGAATTGCATCGTACTCCATAACAACAACAAATAAAACTGCAACAAGCAGGAACATATGTAAACAAAACTAATAAACTTAGAATAAAATTTGTAAATACGAACTTCTCGATATCCGCTCCACTTTATCATAAACAGACTACTGTAAGTGTTTTATTGAACATTTTCATTTAATTTACGGCTCTTATTCCCTTCTATAACGATCCCCCATCAGAAAATTTCATGTTTATTTTTCACTTTTTTGGTGGAGAAACATGAAACAATATATAGGCTCCTACAATATTAACATAAATACCTCAGTTTTATCCGATAAAAACGTAGTTAATCAGCAGCTTACTACGACGTTTCATGCAAATCTTGTAATCTAACACATTTATGTCCTCTGCAGGCATCTTTGATAAACCTATTAAAATAGGATTAAAAGATACTGAAACGATAGTTAGTTGTATCTAGAAATATACCATTGCTTCATTTCATGTAGTTTGTCAAATTTAATGTGATTTTGGTTGATTATAGTCTAAATTGAGAGTCCCAGGTTCGCATCCCGACGCGGCCAGCAGTTGTTACGTTCTAACTCTCTGATTTGAGTAGCTTAAGACGCTCCATGGTTTGGATTCCACGTTAAGTCTCAAGTCCAGTACCGAGAGAGAGATGGAATGAGCGGCGGAAAATTGTAGCTACACCCTCCAGGGATATCCTGTTCAACACCGCTATACACATTTATCGTCTTTTTTTATTTAAACTTTCTATGTAGAAAGTATCTAGAACGATTTTTTTTTTTTTTTAATGTATGGCCTTTGGCATTTATTGCCATTTAGCCAGCTTCACAACATATCATTTTTAAATCTACTAATGTACAATGATTCTTCAAGTCTACGTCATTTTTGTAACTGAACATGTATTATCTCTCAAATGTATTGTTCACAATAGTATGAACAACACAAGACGGACAAAACATTTAATTAAAACCACCCATGCCCGAGGCCGGACTCGAACCCGCGACCCCAGCAACTCGAGGCCAACACGCTAGCCGCTACGCTGCCAGGGTCGGCTAGAACGAAATTAATATTTGGATTAGAACACCCATACAAATTTGCTACACGAGGAGGGAGAAAAACTTTAACAAGGTTTGGAAAATGATCCTACTGAGTAAAAATCTCTATTATTACTCTTTTGAAATATCTCACAAGATGAAACGAAAATGGCGTTTTTAATATTCCAGAAAGAGGTACGCCGCTGTTTAGTGTGTGTGGGGTCCAGTTGAGTTGTATCTTCGCCGTCTCCGGGGAAGATTAAACTCGAGAACAAGGGCTGCTAATTCCGGGAGTAACGAAGACGGATCTGGCTCTCAGAACGTCGCGCGCTTTGTAACTCCGCCTTAGAATTAAATGCATAATTAGCAAAGATTAAACGTCGACGTGCAGGAGAAATAAGTAGGACAGAGGAGGCAAAAACATAATACGGGGCTATTCAGCTAACCTGCCCACAGCAGATAATCTTCTTACACTCTCAAGATACCTGACCACATAAGTGGCGAACAGAAGCTAGATATATGACGTTCATATTTTTTTCTTATTATTATTGCAAAAAATATAAAACAGTAATTAAATAACGGGAAATGTTCAGGGAATGAAGGATTAATACTGATAAAAATAATTATGAGAATGTACACACTTTGACAATAAATTTGGCCGCCGCTGAAAAATTCTATCACTCTTATTTTGCAAAATCTGACATCAATGTCGTCCCAGGAAACAGTAATGTAATACTGGCAAGCCAGTCAAAGTGTGTACGTGTAACGCTGAACTTGGATCACTAGAGTAATGGAATTTTAACCGTATTCTTGCTCTCGTATTCAATTTTAGTTATTAAATACTCACGCCAGCAATATTCTTGTTGACGTACTCAATTTTAGTTCTTAAATCTTTAATAAAGTCTGCCAGTATAGTGAAGTACAATATAGAAGTAACACGCACTACCAACGTGTGTTATATATATATATATATATATTACATTATCAAAAAAGTACTTCACACGATGATGGCAGGCTTCATTGCAGATCGTAGGACTTACGACTTGCTTCTTTACATTTTACATTGCCTATAATCCAATTCAGCGATCTGACAGCTTAGCAATCATAGAGCCAAATTTTGTACGCCCTAGTAACATTTCTTCTTAAGCTTCGATTTTTACAGAAATTAATTACGTTTCTACTGAAGTATGTTGGTCATAAAAGTATCAGATGTACTTTTAGAGAAAAATTATCTCTGTAATTTAGAGAAAGTATTTCAAGTGTGAATGTTGTTTTAGTTTTTATGACTTTATGTCTCGTTGACATCGATGTGATTACGGGATTCGAACCCGAGTCCTCCCTAATGAGAGAGTAGAGCGTTACCGTTCACTCACTACTCTCGGATTCAATTTTTGTTCCTCGGTAGCTACGAAAATTCAAGTTTTTACACTCCTTTAAATCGATTTGACTATTGCACCGGCAATATGTCCGTGCGTAATCATTTTTGTGCAGAAAGCAACCCCTACGCTAATGATCAAGCTTACATGAGGTATTGATGTAATTAGGTAAGATCCAAAACTGTTGGGTTCATTTCCTCTCTCTCTCTATTCTGCTGTGCCTTATTTTAGTCTAATTTATTCTAGAACGTTCCCTCAGTAACTTCTCCTTCAAAATAACCAACTTAATTCGGATTTTCAAGCGAAGTATGTCGACCAGATCTGCATAACAGCGAAACTTTTCGCATGCTCTCGTCAGATCAATGTTGTGTGCTAGCATGGTTTAGAGAGTCTGTTTTTTCTTCAACTCAATAGATGGATAATACTAATTCTTTCCAGGGTATCGTACTTACCAATTTCAATGGTGTTGGCCATAAGACTATTTCACTACAGCAAAACCCTAAGCGTTCGCTGTGAATATCCTCAGCTGCATAGTTGCAATGATTGACTTATAACTCCTGTATCCATTGTTGGCAAACATACGTCAGATGTAATGTTCAAGTATGTCCCATATTTTTTATGAAAGTCATGCAACAAAAATAACATGATACCTGTAACTAACGGAAGTCCATTGTGAAATTATGTGTTGAAGCTGGAAAAATGCCGATAGCTTTAGAGAATCAATTAAATCAGATGTTGTCTCGCTCTCTGTCAATTGGGAACAGGTTTATAAAGTGAGACAGAAAACGCTGTTAGAGAAATGCTTGTAACAGGTGTGTAGTACGAGAAAAACTGCCGTACCGAGAATGGTGGGTGAGCGGTAACACTCTGGCCTCGCATTCGGGAGATAGTGGGTTCGAATCCCCGTCCAACCATCCACCTTTGGGATTTCCATGGTTTTCCCAAATTTCTCCAGGCAAACGCCTGGATGTTTCAAAAAAAAAAAAAAAGGGGGTAATGCCCGTACTCCTTCCCCTTCCTTGCCCCCAGTCCTTTCCGCGTCTAATGACGTCGACGAGGCGTAAAGCTATTAAAAAAAACTGACGTCATGGCTACCCTGATCTGTGGTTTTGTATTTTAGGAACTGTTAGTAACCGTAACAGTCTGGACAATATGTAGTGATGACAGGAGTCATTCTGACAATCTCTTTGTACTCTTTGACGGAGTAATGATTACACTTGCTATTTTCCAACACCGTTCGAAACAGCCACTCCGAAACGTGTAGCTTACCACAATCTGAGGACCAGCTCTTCCGTATTATCGATCAGACTGTCTTTCGTAAGTGTGTTCAGTAGAGATATCAACACACCGCCAGGTTTCCAAAGGCGCTTCCGAAACATCGTAAAGGTATTAATAGCGGCGGCAGCAGCTGTGGGCGTCACGTCCCAACAGTGGGCCAAGTCTGACAAGTGTGTGGGCTGTGTGATGTCACGAGATAGAGAAACGCGTGCGGGAAGACGAGGCGGCACGAGTGAACTCAAAGACGGTAAAATCAACTCGACATCTAACAATTGGAATTGAGAGATTTAACTATTGTATAGTTACACAAACAAGACTGTGAGAATGAAAACATTATAAACGCAAGGAAGTGACGTTTTTTGGAACCATTAATAACGCTCGTCAGGGCTTTGTGATACATCGATGGCGAGGTCAAAAGAAAGGTAGGTGATTATGACCAAGTAATTGCAAGTAAATCATTGCCTGGAATGTTTTCAGGAAAGCCAAAATCTGTTAGCCGATCCGGGATTTTAACTCGCTTTCTTCTCGAGCGTTACCACCCATGAATGAGATTTGCATAAAAATGCTGTTTATTCCTGCGCAGCTTTATCCCTTTTATTCGCCTTTATCCAGCTCTCCCCAAAATATAAACACGGCTAGACGGAATCCTCTGGGCAGTACAATGCACTAACTCCTGGAACAAGGTAGACGTTGCTCTAGTACGTAGATAATTAATGGTTTCACGAGAGGAGGACAGTAAAGACGTCTCAATAACAGCAAAATTCGTATTAAGAGATTACCGAAAAAATAAGACAAATAAGGGCAGAATCAATTCTTTTCTTTACTCATTTTTTTCGCGAAATATAATGGAACGGAAAGGGAAGAATTTATAGACTGAGAAAACTTAGAATTAGATATGCGTTACTATCCAGGAATCGTTCCGGCCATCCTGATTTTGA
>CM061919.1:204912855-204980758 GCA_031002005.1 Vandiemenella viatica | reverse complement strand
TATATTATAGATTCTACCGTTCAGCATACAAAGTAGCGCGTAGAACTAATAATTTGTTCACATATTAATGATAAAAATTGCCAGTACGTAATAATGTATATTATTTTTGTTCTATCCCAAAATCCGATTTTATTATTGATTATCCCTGATGGTTTTTCAACACAAAATTTCTGCCAAATTTTAGTAAATTGAATGGAAAGTTATAAGGCGAAGAAAAAACGACTTAGGGCTCCTCTGTTCACAGGAATTGCTAGTAATAAAATACAACGATTGGGGATGAGGTTATAACGGGTTTTTCCGTATTTCTCTGGAGGCTGCAGTCAGTTGTTTCTTTCAGGCGAGACAGTGAAGTGACGTGAGGAGACGCTGTCACAGAGACCGCTTTACGGACCAGCCATCTCGCGGCGCAGTCTTAAAACCGACTTTACTGCCGGCGATCACGAGGAGCAGACCGACAAGAAGCTACAAGAGACACTCGCGAGCACCAGGAGGCGAAAATTCAATCAACCCAACTTCACGAGCAAAAGCTCACTCATAAAATGATTCACAGCTTAAAACACAAAGCCGTTTCGCAACACATTTATCAGAGTATATATGTCTTACCGTAACCTTCCTTAAAATTGGCAGCGTGCGCAATGACCTATCATTTGGGAGGATTTGGGTTCAAATTCCCGTCAAGCCCATCCAGATTTCTCGAAATCAGTCCAGAATGATACCGTCATTGCTCCTTCCAATTGCCAGGGTCGAATTCCTTCCCGTTACATGATCCCCCTACCACCCCCACAAAATCTTGTCCCTCCTCTAATTACCGATATGGCAACGAGGCGAAAAGTCCGAAGCAAAAAAAAAGAAAGATTGGTAACATCTTTAACTTATTCTTATTTTTAGCATTCTGTCATTTGCAAGTGTTAATTTGTTATCATGAATTTTTGTCTCTTCGAGTTCGAGAGTATTAGGACTAAGGAACGGAAGAGAACTGAGCAATGGATTATCAATGAACCATTCTGGCATTCATCTGGAATGACTTAGGAAAACCATTTAAAACATAAATCTGGATAGCCATGGTGGACATCGATCTCGGGTCCTCCAAAAAGACCTGTAATAGCTGACTCAGCAGCCTCGGTCGTAAGCTGCAGTTTCATTAATATTACTACTGTATTTGGTACAAGAGATAGTAAAAGCTTGGGAAGAAGACAATCCTCATTTATTACCTTCAGCTCTAAACATCAAATTCCTATTTGACACTATCAATCAAATATCATCTCACTCTTAAATCCGTTTAATAGCTTGTAACAGACGTCCGATCGCAGAACTTTAAACAGAGAAAATTATTATTATTATTTTTATTTTTTTTAACAGTTTAACGTCCCTTTTTAACAACGTGGTCTTTAGAGACGGGAAAGGATGGGGGCAAGGAATGGGAAGGAATTCGGCCATGGCCTTTTGAAGGAAACATCCCGACATTCACCTGGAGTGATTTGTTGAAACCATGGAAAACCCAAATCTGGATGCCCGGACGGGGATTCGAACCGCCGTCCTCCCGAATGCGAGGCCAGAACGCTATCCGTTATACCACCACGCTCGGTAACAGAGAAAAATGCATTTTGAGTTAATTGCGATACAGTACTGCTGACATTATCAGTTTCTTCGAAATGTTACCCTTAAGGTACAATTCCGAACACGGCTCCAGCGGCCAACTGCAACTCAGGCAGCAAAAAAAAACCGCGTACCCGCTGTCGGAAGTGTGCGGAAATCGGCGACAGATCGGCCATGCAGATCTTAAAAGCTACGCGAGGCAAATGTCTGATGTTTCTGCTGCATTTATTGAAGTTCTATTGTATGTTACTGCATACCACCAGAAAAACAAGAAATCTCGCAATGCATTTATATAAAAATAGAACAGAAGAACGAAGTAATTCAGTTGTGATTAAAAAACATATGTTAAGTGACGACGCCATATTCTCCCCCCCCCCCCCCTGCCTTATAGACCGTAGTCAAACCCGTTAATACTTCTCCAATGTTATTGAAAAATATTTAACACCATTATGCTTCATTTTGATTATGCTTTTCAATAAATTTTGCCAACTTTTGTCCCTTTCCTTCCATTTTTTTATAACTACATCTTTTGGCGTCGTTGTTTTCGGTACTGTACTAATATTTTTTTCTTTAACAGTTGGTAGCTCAGATGTTTCATCATTTTCTTCTGTATCGGTATTCATCAAATTGACTTCCCGTAATAACGAATGTTCAATTTTAAGAATTTGCTCTTCGTTTTCCTGGGTATTTTCTGTATCCTCTCCAATTTCTATTGCTGGAATGATCGCTCCAACGGATCTGTGCTGAGAAACGCCGTCAAGAAACAACAGTGTAGGTGTCTCTTGTTCTTAGAATTTTTGGGGAACCAGAGCCTGTTCCTAATTTACTTCTCTTCTTGAATTTGTGGTAACCATTTCAGATAAGATAGGAAATATATGAGTAACGTGTTTTGTTGTTGTTTCAGATTTTTTACTACAGGAGAAAGTTACCAGTCTTTATCATTTGCGTATCGAAAATCACAATTTTATATATCAGGCATTGTGAAACATGTAATTAAGATTTTAAGACTTAAATTGCTGCCAATATTGATGCCTCATCCTACTCATGTCATTTCAAATGTACCGAACAGGAATTTTTGTAGAAATGGAATATACCTGCGTTGGTTGTATAGATGGAAAATATGTTCGTGTAATAGCACCAAATAGAAGTGGGTCACTATTTTTAATTATAAAAATTGCTTTTCAAGTGTTTTGTTGGCTAATGTGGATTCAAATTATAAATAGAGAGCCGTTGATATCGGTGCTTATGGAAAGAAAACGTAACAGCACATTTAAAAAATCAGCCATGGGGAAAAATAGCAACAAAAATAATTTAATATCTCTGATCTAAAATGTTTGCCAAAGCGCAACTGTGGTTTTAACCCATTTCCTGATTGGAAGCGAAGCGTTTGCTTTTAGTGATTATATGATGAAACCATTTCCCAGAGAGTTGCAACATTAGAACGAGAGAAATAAATTTATAACTACCGATTGTGCCACCGAAGACGAGTGACAGAAAATGGTTTTGGGATAATAAGAAAAGTGTTTAGAGGTTTTTATACACCTGTTAATGTGGTGCCAGATGAGCTGATATTATCAGCGTGTTGTTTACACAATTTACTGCGCGACAGTTATCTTGAAGAAAGAAAAAACCCTGTATTTTACAGATACAGCAATAGTGAAGCTAGCAGTCAGGATAACATGTTATGCTTTTCTCATTTTGGATGGTTTTTAAAGAGCCAAGCCTTTGAGATAAGAAACAAACTTAACGATTTCTTCTGCAGTGAATTCGGTTTAGTGTAATGGTAAGAGGAAATCAATTGATCATAGCCCCTACTTATATCAAATAATAAATAAAATATATGCTCCTGACAGACAGACGTTGTCCTTTACATTTTACTAGTATCTTTTTGTTTATTCATGCCTATTTTGTTCATTACGTATGACCAATAATATAAGTTTATGTGTACAATCAATTTACATTTCAATAAATCTATAAATAACAACATAATTTTAAAATACTTACTTGGTTTATCTAGCCCCTGTTCTATAGACTTCTAAACGTTCTCTTTAACTAAAACATTGTGGTATGTAGCGTCGCCTGCGCCATAAATCACTGGATATTTCGCCACAGAATTTATTAAATTTTCTTCTTGGTTATCAGAAAGACTCACTGTCACCAAATAAACACGTTTCTTCGGTGAGCGCCTCCGCTGCAGGCGACAATGACGTCATGTTCTGAACGTATTTACAGTACTTTGAAAACTGTGGAAACCGGTGGTGATGTCTGCGGTCGACCTAGAAGCTCTCCCATCTGCGATCTGCAGCCGAGTTCGGAACCGTACCTTTAGGTACCATATGTAACCAACAATGGAAGCTCGGTTATGTTCTGTTTAAAATGTGGTTAAAGTAGATGACCGGCGGGCCTTCTAATAACTAAATGTTAGTTGAAATTGGCGAAGCAAAGATAGGTGCATGAAAAATATTAAGCAATCCCTCACTGGATTACGGATTCAAATCTACGACTTTCAGTGTGAAACTTAGCGGCTTTCCAACACCCCGGGAATGTACACCACTCCTCCTCGGTGTGTCAGAAGCTATTTTTTTTTATTTTTTTATTTTTTTAATTAGCATGGAACTCTTATTTACCACGCGAGGAATACCGACCGAAAATTCGTCGGTTTCCGCCCCAGAGTGGAGCCAATCAGCAGACGAGGAAGCATATTCGAGTGTTCATTTGCTGAAAATGAATATTTTAAGTATGAAACGTTATGATGCAGACATAACTCATAAGAGGTCTCTAGTGCAGTCAACATTGTGTGGTCAGTAACAGGCTCCTGGGCCACCATTCCTCGATCTACATTTGAAACAGGTTGAGGTGTCTTCTATGACCGTTCAAGAAAAATTGTGTGCTCCTTCAAGATCTCAACAAATGGTGTCCAGTTTTTATATATATATACAAATGTATTTTCTCATGGCTTCTTGACTATTCGACGTCAAGATTATTAGAGTAGAGGGAGGATGGAGAACAAAGAACGAGAAGGATTTCGGCCACAGCGTTTTCAAGCACCTTCATGGGATTCGCTTCGAGTGAAATCAGAATGGCTGGATCGGGACTCGAACCCGCTATACCAGGCTCGAGTGTTAACCGCTCATAGGTCAGGCTTGGTAACTGAGATGCGCATCTGCACTATGTGATATCTGGATGGAGTTAAGCATATTTGAGTAATATGAAACGACTAGAATTATTAAAACTCATATCAGTGCTGTTGTGCAGGTCATTTCATACGTAGCACTGGATTACCATAATATATTTTTATCTTCAGGTCTTAAGTAGCCAACTACAATAACCTGTCCGGTCACTATAATTTTCAAGTGATTGAAAGTATAAGTGTTTCACTGTACTTTTTCATCAAATATACCTGTCTGCAGAAGTAACATTTTTTTAATGAAAGTTAAGTAATAATTTAGCATGATTGTATCATCTCAAAGATACATATACTACGTGTTAATGTAGGTCAGAACAGACCATCCAACATCTATACAAAAGCCCGCAATACCCAACAATCTGCACTTTCGACGACTTAGTTACTTCCAGTGACAATGCTGTCCAAGTTGGTGACTTTTGGTCATATACAATATGAATTGATTGGAGTTGATTGCTATACTTGTTATACTGCTCCGTTCTAGTTAATACTGTTGTTTGTGTCTATGACTATTGCAACAGCAATGCTTTTGATACGAAATGAATAAGTAGTTGAAAGTGAATTGATATTAATGTATGTTAGCATTCATATTGTTTAAATATTGATGCTATAGTTCGTTTTTTTTTTATACGCCTCGCTGACGGCTAAGGTCATTAGAGGCGGGATGGGACTGGGGACAAGGAACGGTAAGGAATTCGGCCATGACCTTTTTTGAAGGAAGCATCCCGGCAACCGTTTGGAGTGATTTGGGGAAACCATGGAAAACCAAAATCTGGATGGCCGGACGGGGATTCGAACCAGCGTCCTCCCGAATGCGAAACTGTAGTTCGTAATAGAATAGCATGAAGTCATGTTTCCACTAATAATTATATTGTTTTCTGGCACACCTTTCCGGCGTTCGCATGGACTGATTTCGGGAAACCATGGAAAACTGAAATCTGTATGGTCGAACGGGGATCCGAACACACGTCCTTCCAAATGCGAGGCCAGAGCGTTACCGCTACTCCACAAAGCTTGGTTAACGACTGAATAGTCGGGCCGCGAATCTCTCAATTGACGTTCTTCTTACTGGCACTTCCCTCCGACACAACCCCTTTCCAAAGTATTTGGGCGTCATAATTGATCGCACATAGTCGCACAATAAACATCTGACCAACCTTTCATCAAAACTAAGAACTACATATAATATTCTGCAGAAATTAACTGGCCCTCCTGGAGAGCGTCCGCATCCACACTTCGTACCTCAGCACTGAGCCTTGTGTATTGTGCTGCTGAGTACTGCTCATTGTCTGGATGAATGGCATCCACACCAAAAAGATCGACATAGCTTTGAACCAGACAATGTGGATAATTATTGGATGTATCAAGTCTACTCCATTTTACTGGCTGCCCATCCTGATTAACGTCGAACCACCTACGATAAGACGACGCAATGGCCTTATTGTCCAATGCAATAAGATCTGTCATAACTCGGACCTCCCCATCCAAACGACATCGAAACCTAATTTCAGAGACTTAAATCGAGAAGACCAAGCGTAAAAACTGCAAAACAACTTATATCTAACAACTTCAATGGGAGAGAAGCGTGGAAATCGGAGTGGATAACCTCAGCCCCACAAGAATGGCATTCCCTGTTTGAAAATGAACAGACACTTAAGAGACTAGTCCTCCCTCATAAGAGTTGGGCAGCTCTCAAAAGAGTTAGGTCTGGCCGTGGCAGATCTGCTTCATGTCTTAACACGTGGGGAATGAGAGATTCACTGAATTGTGTCTGTGGTGAAGAACAACTATCTATCCGTCACGTGACCTTTGATTGCCAACTTCAAGCATTCAGGGGATCACCGAAATACTTCTTAGACGTTTTAAACGAAGCATACATTGGGTGCACTATGTCGAATTTGAAATATAACTATAATTTTAACATGGTCTTTTAAATATAAAATTTTAGTGTGAATGCACTAGTACAATTATATGTAATCTATTCTTGATAATGTGCTATGGCCATAGGATAAATAAATAAATCGACTGAATACTGAACAAAAAATTAAATGTCCCACTTAGGGGCCTAAGCTTTGAACGCTTCATTTCTTTACAAGAGTTATCTTTCAAGATTTAGGTACCTAATGCGTCTCACGGATATTCCAAGGAAAACTAAGAAGAAGAAGAGAATTTTTCCACTTTGCAATGGTATCTAAATTTTCTTTTCCATTCATCTTCTTTTTTTTTTTTTTTTTTTTTTACCTGCTTAACGTGTCTCTAACAGCGAGGTCTTTAGAGACGCGAAAGGTTGGGGAGCAAGGAATGGGAAGGAATTCGGCCATGGCCTTTTGAAGGAAGCATCCTGGCATTTGCCCTTTTCCATTACGAATCTTCAAACTTTAAGTCGTTGTGAAATTATCGACTTTATTTCTTAACTTTCTGATGCGTAGCTGATAACAAGAAACGCTTTCCTCATGTTACGTGCTAAAATTGTAACTGATTTTGTTATGTTGTCGGTGATTTCTACCGATGAATTTATTCGTTCAAAGTAATGATGGTGATGAAATGAGTAGGTAAAATGAAAATAAATGAAGCTCGAAAGTTATTCCAGTGAATGGCAATCATCGAGGCTAGTGAGAATACGTGTCGAAAGAACCAGATCAAAAGTTAATGCGGTGAGATGTTTCGGAGACATTTTCTAGTGTTTGTTAGAATTCATTGTGCAAGCAGCTGATCCGACAGTTAGAGCCAGCAAGAGTACAAGCGTGAAGTTGCCAAAACGAAGGGAACCGCCGCCAAGTAGACTACAAAGGGAGGAGAGAATAACGAACGGTGTCTGCCAGAAACGCAGCGCACATCGTTGCCAAAAACAGACGCATCACAGTTACTACGTAAACAACACGATCACAAGTCTTAAAGCAGAACTCGCTGCTTCAGTGTAACTCTCTAAACATCTGTATTAGCTGTTCTTCAGCAAATTAGCGCACTTCTGTCGAGCCGATGTGACGTTTTTTCCAGTAGCAAGAATTAGAATGGTCCACCATAACAGACATTAGATTAGCTAATTAATTATATTTTGTCTTATGTTTTATCTCTCTTCACTGCATGATCACATAAAGGACTCCACTCTTGTTTGACAGACGTATATGCTTTCCAAAATCCATGGAACTACAATATCACATATTTCGTTATATCCTGTGAGTGTTGATCCTGTCTTAAAACCATAACGGAAGCAGACACTTAATTAAAATACATAAAGAAAGCCTTACTAATCATACAAACAAAGAAATTTTAGTTGAATTTTTATTGATATTCCTTAAATTATAAACCAGGAAATATATTTTTTTTAAAGTAATATCATCTATTCTATATAATTAAGTTCGTTGTTCCTAAAATTATGTTTAATCTCTGATTATCAAGCAGAATTTGTTGTGACTTCAGTAACATCTTCATAAAAACCATTTGACACTATCATATGTGCCTCTCATTATTCCACAACAGTTTGCTCTAATCTATTCGTATAACAACACTGTAAGAGCGAAACGATTCGAACATTTGAGTCAGTTTTGAAACAATGTGAGCGAGCGTGGTGGATGAGCGGTAATGCTCTGGCCTCGCGCTCGGAAATACGATGATGTGAATCCCCGTCCGGACATTCAGATTTCAATTTTCGAATGCCGGAAAGGTTCCTCCAAAAGGACATAGCCGAATTCCTACCAGTTCCTTGCCTCGAGTCCTTTCCCGCCTCTAATGATCGAAGAGGCGTAAATCCGGTCACTGTTAATAAGTTATAGAGAAGAAATCAAGTGTTCCTATTTTTTTTTTTTTTTCATGTTCGAGTGTTTGAATGAAAGAGGTTAACACAGAAATCACTGTTCGGATTTTTATTGTGTTTCAATAAATTTGCGGCCCGTGGTCCCGGGAGTTATCTTGGGTATGTTTCGTTTTGATGTGATGACAAAAGCTGAGAAGTTAAGATAGAAATGTCCACAACCTAGTATCCAATTTTTTTTTAACTTTCTCTAATGAAAAATAAGTCTGTCTTATATGCGGATTGTTATATCAGCACAATTGAAATGTTGTATACTCAGTTGTTTACCATGAGGTAAAGAATTAAATTAATTTTCCTTTGGATAAAATCAACAAAATTTACTAATATTACCAAGTAATATTGGTAGGAGGTATCAGGATGATACTTTGAATATTAACAACACCGTTGTGCGTGCATTAATGTACGTTTTATTACACAATTAATTTTCATGAAATATGCTATCGACAATAGTAAATAAATAATAATTAAAAAAAAAATACTGGAAATCCAATAACGATTTCTCAGGGTTTTTCTATATGTTCATCTACTATGCTCAACGGTGCAATGAGTTTTCTCTAAGGGAAGTCCAATAATTTCGTAAGGAGGCATCCATAAATTACGTGAGGTGTTTTATCCGGATTTACGGACCCTCCTCCGCCCCCCTCTAGTGTGACTTCGTGAAATATAGTCCGATCCCCCCCCCCTCTCTGGTGAGATCTGGCCCATGAGACCCCCTACTTCCTAGAAATCGCCCTCACAACTTTTTGAGACCTTTTTTTTAGGTCTAACCCTTCCAAAAATCGGGAACACCCCCCCACTTTTCGACGAAATACCCCCCTAAAATCGACTTTCACGCCATTTTTAGACCTTTTTTTTCCAAAACCTCACGTGAGATTTCCGTAGACCCCCACCCCCCTATTGGTGCGATTTTGTGATATTTTGCCGTCCTCCTCCTCCCCATTTCACCTCACGTAATTAATGGATGCCCCTTGCCCTCCAGGGTGACACCGGGTTGATCAATACGATAGTGATTTGCAGTGATCACCATATCGGCAGGATTACCAACCGCAGGTGCCGAACCCGCTGTCCGCAGTCTTCCGACGCGATGATTCCCTATATAGGTTTCGTCGGAAACCCACGTCCACTTGGCTCTCGGCATGGAACACAAGATCAATCAAACCCCACCGGCATTAGCTCTCTCTGTCCACCAGGCTGGGCACACACGCACCAACAGTCCTTCAATCACGAGACCATCTGCGCCGCCTAGCGGCTCCTGCGTCCTTTCGCTCTGCTACTCAGCCGCTGCAAGGTCGCTTTGCGGAATGCGTTAACTACTGTTAGCCCACTGTCTGTTCACGAGTGCCATGCGTCCAGCTTCAAGTTAATATATTTCTATGTAGTGTCGTAATACACAACACAGTCATATACCGGGTGATTCAAAAGTCACTATACATTTTGTACTTAAACAAATTTTATTAACCAATATGTAATGGCACTTAAACGTACGTCACAATAGGACATAAGTTCAGTACATTTCAATGTGACCTTGCATGTCTAGGCACACCCCCCAGCGCTCCACTGTAGACCGAAAAACCTGCCCAAGCATATCTGGTGTAATCTCAGCAGCTGCGGCTCGAATCCGCTGTGTTAAGTGTTCAGTGCTGCGGAGCTTCACCTGGTATACCTTAGACTTGATAAACCCAAATGCAAAAAAGTCTAGGCGTGTCAAGTCAGGAGAGCGGGGTGCCCACATCCGTGGAGAGGCACGACCAATCCATCTGCCGGGAAATGCTTGATTCAGATAATCCCGAACAACGAGGGCAAAATGGAGTGGTGCACCGTCCTGTTGAAAAACAATAGTATCCATAATCCCATCAGATATCAACTGGGGCTCCAAAAACTCTTCCAACATATCTAGGTATGTGGTTCCAGTAACGGTTTGTTCTGTAAAGAAGGGCCCGTACACTGTTGACCTCTTCTTTGGTTAGCATTCTACCGTATTACCTGCAAGAAACAAATATTCCTTTACTATATCACTGAAATGTATAGTGACTTTAGAATCACCCTCGTCTGGACATCAGATTTGGGTTTTCCATGGTTTCCCAAATCACTCCAGGCAAATGCCGGGATGCTTCCTTCAAAAGGCCATGGCCGAATTCCTTCCCATTCCTTGCCCCCCACCCCCATCCTTTCCCGTCTCTAAAGACCTCGCTGTTAGAGAGACGTTAAGCAGTTAAAAAAAATGACTTTAGAATCACCCTGTATTTTATTTCTAAAACGTGTATCTTTGTGACGCGCCATTTATCTTCGTCCATGTGTAACTGAAATCGATAAATGAAGTATCATTTTAAAGATTAAGATCTCAGCGTTGGTAACATCATAAATTAAGAAAGGAGTTTCTCGGAATTCGGCCGTCAAAAGAAAAAAGTTTTAAGAATCAACGTCACGAGCATGAGACAGTTCAGAGTCAAGCCGCTAGGCTTCGTTGGTGTATATAAGGATTGATCTCTTTGCCGGGATACCAGCAACACATACCACAGAGATATCGTTATACTTTGTGTGTTTTGTTCAGCATAGTTGTACTCCATGAAGTGATAGCTTCAGCTGTTTAAGTCAAAGTGCAGGTCTGAGGGATAACATACATCAGCTGAAATCAGAAAGGGTCGTCCATTAATTACGTGAGGTTTTTTTTCGGAAATCTGGACCCCTCCATCTCTGGTGAGATCTTATGGGCTCCCCCCTCCCGAACGTGAGATCATAGTGAGATTTTTCCGGAAACCCCCCCCCCCTTATTTGAGCTGACGTAATTAATAGGAGCCCCAAAGATATTGCTACAAATGAACCGGTTATTCTTTCAGCTTACTACAAACCAGTAACGTCATCAACGTCGTATTTTAGCAGCAATATTTTCGCACGGGTAATCTAGTGAAATTAAAAATAAATGCAACAAAGCAGTTAGTATAATAAATTATAGATTATGCGATCTGACCAAAATGAATCGCGAATAAGAAATTCCGTTTGTTACAGCTGTTTATTCCCATTCTCGTTCTGCAGCAATGCAATAGGGTGGGATGGGAGGATAGGAGGGGAGGTGGCGTCTTCAGATAAAAGCTACGGACGTTTTTCTCTCACTGAATTACTTCATCGACACTTATTGGACGGCACGCCGGACCGTTCTTTGCAGAGGAAATGGAATAAATGAAAAATTACTGCCTGTAATATTTACAACTCTTACTCATAACAACTAGTTTGATTCCCAGATCGTAAACTGATATGGCAATCATAAAAACAATATTGAAATGCTGTCTGTTAATATCCAAAATTCCTGCATTATTGACGTCAAGCTTCATGCGTTTCCTCACCAATCAAACCGTGTCACGGCCAACTGTTGCAATAAAAACTGAAAACAGATACTGCCGTTGGCATATCTGGGTCAGGCTAAGCATTTGTGACGCTGTTTTCAAGTTTATTGTCGTATATATGAAATTTTTCTGTACCTGCATACCAATAAATGATTTCGTAAACGAAAATTAAAGTATTAAAAATAACACATTATTTGGTATTTCAATTTATTTTTAGAAAAGTTGCAACAGGCGGAATATTCACAGACATTTCAAAAATATACATCGACACATAGGCATTATGTGCAATACATCAAACATGAGCTATTAATTTTAAAAAATTAGTAGAAGCACTTTTTTAAATTGTGGCTTTACGCCTCGTCAACGTCGATGTCATTAGAGATGGGATAGGACTGGGGACAAGGAGCAGGAAGGAATTTGGCTATGGCCTTTTTCGAGGAAGCATTCCGGAATTAACCTGGAATGATTTGGGGAAACCATAGAAAACAGGAATCTGGATTCCCGGACGGGGATTCGAACCGGCGTCCTCCCGAATTCGAGGCCAGAGCGTTAACCGCTCACCCACCACCCTCGGTATAATAGAAGCAGGTATAACAGTTCAGTCACAAGTTAATATTAAAATCTGTTGCTCCTCTCCATTTTTCACCACAATCACAACTGGTAGTAGAATGAAATTTGCTTGGAATCAAAATAAAGTCACTATTGCCTATTTATAACCTTGCGTTGCGAGCCATGGCTGAACTCGGAAAGTGAAGCCAACTCTTAAAACTATTTTTACAATTTCTTAAACTTTATTCCCACTATTTGAAGCAGGAAAAACTATTCCCAACATTAAACTAAAAAATAAGTAGGTTTATATCTGAAGTCTAACTTTTAATGTCAAAGTGCCTTTACTACTGCACAAATAAAAGTTGTTTGACTTTAGAAACTTTTTATTCTATCAGCTTTCCTTTTATACATTGCCATTACGAGTATTTTTTAGTTATTCAGAGAAATAACACACCATTAAAGTAACTTTCCACGATAGGTCCTGTTGTCCAACTATTCGACAGAGCGAAGGACAAATACGGTCTTCACTCACGCGCAAGCGCTACAGTGAAATGTTTGATATCAATAGGGAAAATGTCTCGCAGGGCGGTACTGGACTGTGAGAATAGCGAGGTATAACTTTGGGATGAAAGGGCATGCGGTTTGTGTTGGTTGTGTACCGCAGGAGAACAGGGGTTGTGTTTCTGCTAACACACTGCCCCCAAGCTCCAGGACCGCAGCAACTGTGTGCTGTGCCGGCACTAATGACGCGTGTATCGACCCCGCGGTACACATGAGCCCACATAAACACGTACGACCTACAGCACGGTTGGCCGCCTGTGGCGTAGGCTGCACTCCAAACATAAACAAGAACAACAATATCCGCCCCTGCAACTGTAACATGGAGAGCTCGAAATCTGTAACTTGCTCGCCCTATCTTCCATGATCAGAAGGCCAACAAACATATATAATGGTTCTTCTTGCGAAGGCGTTAAGAATACTTGTTTCTGGCTCTGTCGCCTTGAATCAGCGGAGACGATATACCTATTTTATATTTATTTGATGACTAGTGGAGTTCCAAGTGTTGCCCGGTATAGTTGGAGTATATTTACCCGTACCCTATTTTTATTCGCGCAATGTGAAACATTTCTACAAAGTTTCATAAAATTCGCCCCAGCTTTTTTCGGAATTAAAGCAAACCTAGATTCACCCGCTCCCTACCAAGAAATGGATTGTTTGAAGTTTATTATCACGTACACTATTTTCATTCGTCCGAAAAGATTCATGTGTATCAAGCTTCATTAATTTGGATAAAAAGTTGTATTACTAGGTATACATTACCAAAAAACGCTACATTGTGTTAGATACATTTGATTAAATTGCGAAGTGAATGGATATACGTTTTGTTCTAAGCGCCAGAACCATTAACTCCACAGATTCAGCATTATTTATACAAATATCAAAACTTAATCCAGAATAATATTATCGTAAATAAATGATTTTATTGTAAACAGAAGACTAATGCTGATGGCCAGAGACTTTGTAGTTGTAGGAACTGCCAGAGATTGAGGTTAAAGAAAATCTCAGTTTTTTGTCTCGGTTATCTATGGCGTTAAAAATTGAATATCCAATTTTGTTTAGTGTGCAAAATAGTTATTATTATAAAGTTATCTTATTGCTTTCGTTTAAGGCTATGGTCAGAGACATTGTAGTTTAGTGTTAAGTATGTAATATCTAATCGCTCCATCTTTGGGATTTGTCATCATACGATCAGAATTTCATTTAATGCTCCTGCGTTATTTAACGTTGAAACATAAGACATGCCAAACAACTGAATTGAGATTCTAAGCATTAAAACGGTGAAAACCCCATCGAAATCTGCTCAGTAATTTCCGTGTTTTTCTAAGACAAATTTATCTGGTTTTCGTTTTATAGATATAGATAGATGAGACCTCAGTACTTAGAATTTTTGGAAGCTTGCTAGTAAAGAAGAAATAAAAATATCGATTTATCGTTATTGCCAATTCAAGTGTGTGAGCGGTTAACGCTCTGGCCTCGCATTCGGGAGGACAGTGATTCGAATCCCCGTCCGGGCATCCAGATTTTCCATTGCTTTCCTAAATCACTCGAGATGAATGCTGGGACGCTTCCTTCAAAAGGCTATGACCGAATTCCTTGCCTTCCTTGTCACCAGTCATTTCCCGCCTCTAATGACCTCGATATCGACGATGCGTAAAGCAAGCCAATTCATTTTTATTAGCACCAACTTCACTGAAACACTGGGTTTAACTGTAGCTTATAACAATGGTGTCGTAATTAACAGAAATCAACGTCGTATTATCAGTACATTTTCGTATTATTTTGATGTTAATACGTTCATGGAATAATAGAACTAATAAGAAACATCTACGAGAAGTGTGAAAACTATGTGGTGACATGAGACGTATAGCTTGGTTTTGTGCGGAAAGATGGTTCAGGCAAGAAAATGTTTCGTAACTTGTTTCGTTTGATGAAATATTATACGAAATCGTTGTTTGATTCAAACCTTTAAGGGACACAGAAATCTGGCAGAGTTAAAAGTGATGAAATATGCAGATGACATGTTTATGCAGAAAGGAGATGGAGCAGAGTCGGCAAAAAGAACTTGAAACATGGGCGAATTCAAGAGAAAACCATGGCTTTGAAATGAATATGTAGGAAAGTAAAATAATGAAGGTATTGATAAACAATGAAACATCGTAGAAAATAGGAAGTAAGAAGTCGAAATAGCTCACGATTTCACAAATTATGATTCCGTTACGCCTTCTTTTGCTGCTGTGTCCAAAGCATCTTCAAACCACTTTTGCCAAATCAGTCATCTTGAAAGTGGCATTGATATGTCTCATTAATCAAACACCACAATCATTCAGCGGTATAGCTTTAAGCTTAGTGTGTAGTAACCACCGTTATAAAAATAGAGAGAGTAAGGAAATGAAAAGATTTAAAACATTTTCCTGCAGTCATTGTTTCATGCCTGTGCTTCTACCTTCAATATGATTTTTGCATTCTGCTTTAAAAATGTGCATTATTAATTTATTAGTTTGAGCTATTTTATTAACTATTTTACCTTAATAACATTTTTTTCCAGTTTTTGCTCAGATCCTAGTTACATAGTAACAGTAAGGAAGGAATGCAGGCAGCTAGGTTTTTATAGATTTGTATCTTTTCTATTGGTGGTTCACGGTTAACTATGTCCATTTTAACTGTACGCTGTAGTCAGTTACCCCACACGTGACATAGATATACACCTTCGGCTGATATCAAAATGTCGTTTGCAAGGTTCAGCTGAAAACAAATTACTTGCCACTATGTTAAGCACGGAAATTAATCATGAAATATAACTAAGCTATGTGAACGTTTCCTTCCATGCCAGTTGGCTGAAATCTGCTTAAATGCACCCCATTTATTAAAATTAATATCCACAAAAATTAAAAACATTCAGCCCCTTCAGCACTTAAAATAAGTAACCGTTTTGGGTATTCCTTTTGTATTAAAACGCATCTGTCAGAATTTGAATAGACCCAGTGTAGAGTATAAAACCAAAAGCTTGAAAATTTTTGTATTCGAAGCAGTATAAATAAAATTAATTTTTCTCCCCAGCTAAATCGTATTACACTACTTGCTCAGCATGTCAAACTGTCAATGAAGCTTTGTTTAATCACTTTCATTGTTACCCATATATAAGGGTTGGAACTTTAATAGAGGCAACACTGCTTTAGAAACGTCGCACCGTGTAACCAAATAATGTCACTTATATCACACATTACTTACATACCTATCTCACTTCAGAGCTAATGCTCTCTCCCTTCCCTCATCGCCTGCATGAGAAGAACTAAGCCTTCTGTTAGCTGATGGTTGACTGTAGTGTTTACTAATATCGACGGCACCCTCTGGTGGCAGTTTCGCTGCACACGCACTTTTCTCCTTTTCGCCTACTTTTGTTCTCTATGAATTTCCAACACTTTCCTTAGAATTTATTCTAATACGTGATCCTCTTAATACGAAATAAAATATTCACACAGTTTTATGCTAGATATCGAGTTCCAGCTTATGTTCCAGGTCACCTTCTCCCTTCCATGCACAGCTCTTAAATGTTCCACCAATATCTTTGCACGCTTCATAAACAATAGTCAGTATGTCTTTGAAACTGTAACAACAGAGTTGGTTAAAGACTCTGCAGTATTAAAAATCATGCGGCAAATCTGCACTGCCTTACAGAACAGTGGAAACGACGCCCGTTGAAGGCTTTTCCCCATTTTTCCACTGCTCTGTAAGGCAATGCAGACTGTCCGCAAGCCTCTTGAAAATCTTGATGACATTGTATTCCCATGGTCCAACCGTTCCCGTTTCATAAAGATCGTTCCATCACTACTTAGACAGTCAGCTAACACGAGAGACTATTCTTCTCGTCACTGCGCATGCACGTGATGTTGGAAGCGAGAGCCCATTTTCCCTGACGTAAGGTAGGTATGTAACTAGGGTGCTTTGTAAGCGACTTTAATTGGGGCTTTGCATGGTGTCTCGACAGCAGTGGTGCCACTGTTAAAGTTCCATCCATTTTATAAGACTCTCCACTCCGTGTAAGTTCTTTGTACGAGCTGTTGTGTTGCGTGTTGCAGGGTTCTGTGAGCGTTAAAACTGCCGCGGCTGCGGCGGCGGCGGCAGCGGCGGCGGCTGGGGCGGGCGGCAGGCGCTCGATGACGGGGGGCGGCTCGGGGGTGGACCACGACCTGCTGGCCACCGCCAGCTCTGCGCTGCGCCGCCTCCACTTCAAGTCCGCCGGCGGTAGCCGAACACGCTCCAAGCAGCCGCAGCAACAAGCCGTGCCCAAGGTAAGCAACCTACCAAACCTCAATGTTTACATGTCACCAAATCAGATATCTAACACAGTTTTTCGTGCATTCGCCTAGTGGTAGCTGAATTAACTAATGACCCACCGAGCGGGGCGGTGTAACGGTTAGCGTTCTCGCCTCGCATTCGGGAGGACGGTGGTTCGAATCCACGTCCGGGCATTCAGATTTGGGTTTTCCATGGTTTCCCCAAATCACTCCAGGCAAATGCCGGGATGCTTCCTTCAAAAGGCCATGGCCGAATTCCTTCCCATTCCTTGCCCCCATCCTTGCCCCCCATCCTTTCCCGTCTCTAAAGACCTCGATGTTAAAAAGAGACGTAAATCAGTTACAAAAAAAAAACTAATGACCGGATTTGTTGTTTAAGTAACAGCTGGAAAAAAAGCTTAATCATCACAGTGCACATTACAACATTATGTAGAATTGAAAATTAAAAGTCCCAAAGAATATACAATGACAGTGTATCTTAATGTTGAACGTAGAGCTATATCCATATCCAGCCAGAAGGTATTCCATTAGCTGTTTGTATACTGTATTCTAGTGGTGATTAGGAAAATGGTGCACTGCAATAGAGAAACATGACCTGGAGGTAGGTGCAGAAAATACTGAGGTAATGTAGATGGCAAGAAACTCTGGGCCATTAAAGGATGTGTTACTCGACGGGAAGAAACTGAAATTGGTAGACTGGATTGTTTATTTGGGAAGCAAGATAACTACCAACTGAAAGATGGAGGAAGAAATGGGGCAGGAGTACAAAGAAGAGTGGATGACTGTAGCACCAGAGAAACTGTGTGATCTGGTGGAGGAACATAGGAAAGGGAGCCAAAATATTGTTCTTAAGGTTTACTACCAATCAATACTGACTTAGTTGCTCTGAAAGATAAACCTGAACAAACAGAGATGTTAGCAGATTACAGGTGACAAAGATGGGACAGAGATGAGAGAGATAGACAACAAAGGATAAAGGGACAGATTACAAGTTGACGCATTGGAAGTGTAGTGATCTAGGCGATCACTTGCCCAAATACTTCATATTAATTTCGAAGACGGTATCCAGGCCGAGCGAGCATGAAAAAGTTAAGCAATCGGAGCTATGACCTGAGAAGTAGCACGCCAATCAGCAGGCTGTAAGTCGCCAGTTGCCAAGCGCTTGTCATTACTGCAAGCTGTTAAAGTTACTCCATACAGCAGGTTAGCGAGGAGTATTGCCCTCTCCACATAGTGATGATAGGAAGGGGGAGTATCTATTTAAACCCTGGGAGCAGCGGGCTGTGGGTCTTTCTCTACGAAAGTCTTTAAACGTACCACATAGACGCCGAGGGCGCCGGGAGGCGTCTACGCCGCCGGGACGGCGGTTGCAGAGGAGAAGATGATGCCTGGCGTCTGCTAATAAGGTGGGGTCTGCTGCGATAGCTGGGTGTGGACAGTAAAGAATCATTTGGGCATAATCTTGTAGAGGTCTTATCAATATTCCAATTAGTTTGGGCTGCGAGGCGCCCACAAGTTACATACTCGCCCTTGTCTTTGGCCCTGTGTGGAATGATGCGGTGAACGCATAACCATCTTGTTATATAGCCAGTTAAACATTGTAGATATTCACATATTCCATCAGACATTGATCATGTAAATAAAGGTGCAAATATGTAACTGCCGTTTACAGTAATTTAACCTCCATCTCACTATTAATATCTGAATGTACTGAGCCATATAACCTTCCAGGTATTGCAGTAGGAACCTATGAAGAATATTCATATCAGAACATTGGTCGATCTTCTATGGTCGACCCTTATCCACGGCTCCAGTGGAAGCTACCCTGTCAGCTCTTATCAATAAGCTGGCAGGGATACTACAGAAGAAACGTTAACAAACAAAAAAAGACTGCAGTGGTCGGGGCATGTCATAATGATGGAGTGGAGAATACCACCCTTCAACAATTGGGAGGGAACCAGGTTAATCGTAATACCACGGGCAAGATAGATGAACCAGGTGAAAAATGACGTAGAGGCGAATGGAGTCGATAGGGAATATCTGGTGGAGGATCAATCTTGGAGTGACCGTCAGACATAGAATAGGATGTGCTGGACAAACCACACAAGTGTAAACGTCTAAAACGATGATGATAACTCTAGAGCTGAGTACATACCCTAATTCAGAGGTCGATCAACTTTCTAAACTTTCTAGAACCCAGGCAATGCAGGATACGTAGGAAAAGCTGTAAGGTAGAGAGGCTAACTAGTTACTTTCCTGAAATGATTGAGTTAGGTCGTTGCGGTACCATGATGGTGCTCGGCGGCTGACTCAAGGTTTGCCGGTTCCAACCCTTAATGAGCAAAACTTTTCATCCTGGTAACTTCAACTCAAGATTATGAGAGGTGCTGGTGACGCAAAATTCTGAATCGTTAGACAATGTACAAGATACACCTGGGTCAAATCCCAAACATATCCACATGGCATATGAAGTAAGGGCGATTTATAATGTTCCTGGTAATGAAGGATACCTACCCGACTTCACATTTGAGAAATGATATTTAAAGGTCTTGGTATTAGGCACCAGTGAGGCCCAGTACGCTGAGACGCTGCACACTGTATTGTGGAGGTTGTGACGTACATGCCACATCTAACCAGCTCACGCCGATCTCTAATATTTCAAATTACTGATGTTTTGTTTTAAAGTTAATTACAAATTTTGGTTTTCTTGTATTAAAGATTCAAGTAGTAATCATGAAGCCTTGTTCTGTAGTTAGGGATTTGTCCGTAGATCTACGCATTTTTATAAAAAGTTAGGATTTCCGGATTTTGCTAACATATCTACGGATATTTTATACCTTTTATTATTTGTTGATTTTTCCTTATATTCGTGTTTTGTTAAACTTTGAGCGAATAGTGTTAATGCATTACAGAATTGTCAAATAATTTAATCGTTTCCTTGCAACCGCTCGTGTGAACCAACGATTGAAATAAAGCTCATATTTTGTTTGACTACAGATTTTATACATCTTAAAAGACCTACAGAACTATCGGCGTACTCTTTATGCACGGTGACACGCTCATTGGCACTTACAGAGCAGTGCCTTCCGAGAAGGCCTAAACAATATCCGAGAATCAAAGGGGTCGCAGTTTTTTAAGATTTCCTGTTACAGAAGATATGTTAAATTTAATGTCAACAAAAAAAAATATGTATGGTGCCCCCTTTCTTAAAAAAAAAAAAAAAAAAAAAAAAAAAAAAAAAAAAAAAAAAAAAAATTATTAAAAAGTAAAGGCATAGCATCAGCAGTGATGAAGTGATGCTCTATAAAACATTTTCAGAGATTTTTCTTACTTTCAGTGTAGAATATTATTTTGTATTTCGAATTTTAAATACCTGGAAATAAGATGTATTTTCTATTTCGACTCTCTCATCAATTATTATTATTTCAGTTAGCGAGTCTCCTGATTTTTGTACCCAATCTACGGAAATCTTAGCGGCCATCAACGGATATTCAAAGACAAGTGGCTGACAGCACTGGTTAGGGAATTCATTGTTGTTGCGGCGCAGGAAAGAATCGCTAGCTAACTACGGCACATAGCTACAGTACAGTACAGTACAGTCCGCGCGAAGTTATCTACAGGGTCAGTCGGTACACGTGATGTGAACGTCACGAAGACAAAATAGGCTTGTATGGTGCTGAGGCACAAGCCTCTTCTTGTATGATTGGATAATATGAGAATTTTGAAACATTGTGCCTATAAATTCATAATAGTAAAAGAACTTTATGAAGATTTGTGTTTCTGATTTGTTTTGCGAGAAGAGTCGTAATAAATGAAATTAAGTGGATTATTTATAACAATAATAGTACCCAATATTGGAATTTGATACAGAGAACAGTATTGAAAAAATTAGTAAAAAGTTATTAAGTTTGTTCTGAGAAAGAGAGAGAGAGAAGAGGAGAAAATGTAACTTTCTGGTTGTACGCTCGGTACAGATATGGGGCCCTCTGTGAGAAGCGTGATCAGGAGCATGTTACAAGGTGCAACAGAACCGGGCGTCTGCGCATCGGCCATCATGAATGCGGTTTTTAGGAGGTACTTCCGCAGCCGTCGAGCAAATGCAGGGACTGTCCCAAATCTAGGCCTCATAAACTACACATTTCACAAACAAAAACACACTTATCACACACAGAACGTAGTTACGTGTTTCACAGACAGAGGGTAACCCTTCACTCCCACATTGGTACGTAGAACAACCTTGTAGCGCTTAGCGTCAGCAAGGGTAAGTGGCAGTAAAACCAATGATGCCAACGATAGATAAAACTCATTAAAGGCCTCCGACCCTAAAGTGTGGTTAAGAAGAAAAGAACGTCATATTGAAATGGCAAACCTTTGGCTTTGTTATCTCAAAAGTTTAAAATATATTTTTCTATTGCCTATTTCATGTCGTCTTATACATTATACTATCTATGGACGTCACAGACTTAAGACGATCTCCAATGTAGGTTGTCGGTGTTGCACGTTGAGTGCAGAAATTACGTTGCGCTACTGTTGAAAAGTTCTTCGTGAAGGGGAAAGAAGAGGAAACCTGAATTGGTATCAAATTATTCACGGAGTAGAGTTCACTTACGAGGAAGCAACTGATAAATTATGAAGTCTTTATTCGGGTAGGTTACATTAAATATCGAAATGCCTGTCAAAAAATGTGTTATGTAATTCTGTACGACTTCGGATGACCATCGTCGGCGAATATGACGGTGATCTCAGAAGTCGTCCCAATATTCCGATGTTTAGTAGAGGCACAGCGGTACTACACCTGGATTCATGATGTACTGAGCCATAGGGTGCATCTCAGGTCACGACTGGTAGTGATTTAGTGAACTCTGCCAGTACGACGGTACGTCGCGGAATACTACGTCCTCTTTTGTTACTTCTCGTCCGACAATGTCGTGGTGCCATTATTCAATAGGACAATGATCATACACACACGTTACTTGTATCTACGTGATGTTGTGGTACTCCCGTGGCCAGCAAGGTTCCGAAATCTGTCCCCGATAGATCATCTATTAGACCAGCTCGGACTTCTGTTCCATCCCAGTGCCAGCATTCATTTTATAATGGATACGTTACAACAGTTGTGGGCCACATTGCATCAGGAAAGGATGCAATGTCATTATGACACTCTTCACAACCGAATCAGTGGATGCCTCCAGGATAGAGTGGGTGTCACGTCATATTGATATGTGGATTCGTACTGCCAAGTTCTCTGTATATTAAAGTCTTCTTCTGATCACTGAAATAACATCTGATGCCCTCTCAACACGTGAAGTTTCATTACGTTTTCTCGTTGCCTTCTCAGTGTTTCATGTTTTGTCAGGCAGTGTATTTATACTGTACGAATAAATTCAGCCGGCCTCGGTAGCGTGGGGCTAGAGTGCTAGCTCCGCGTGCCGAAGGTCGCCGGTTCGAGTCCGGCCGCGGGCATGGGTGTTTAAGTGTTGTGTCTATGAATGTCATGTCCGTCCTGGGATTCGTCTAATTAATTGGAAAAAATCATCAGGCTGGCTGTGTGGCCTAAGATGCCGAAAGCCATTTAAAAAAAAAAAAAAAATTTGGCAAGGCAACACATGTCACAAGCTACCTCAACCGCTGACTACATCAAATTTCGTTGTCAACATATGGTCCAGTGAGTCCGGAAGACGCCGATAAACGACCTGCAGCCTTTCAACTCATCTCAGCGTTATCTGACTTCATTAGCCAAAATCCGAATATTCATATAAATCTGCATATTCAAATCAATTTTAATTATATACTGCATTAATCGCTATAAAAACGTCTTCTAGGTCTGTATAAACTTTTTGATATTATCTCTTCGTGAATTTCTTCTATGCTGGGTTCCAGCAAGTAACCAAATTCATCCAAGATTAACATATAAATGGCCACAAAGAATCGTATTTCTTAAGCACCAATTAACTGTGAGACTACTATTTAAATCCAACAACATTGCACTTCCTCTGCTGAAAAGAAACTGGAGTATATTTTTCCTGCGTAAACAAAAACCTGCGCCGATAACCTAGGACTATGTCGTTTTAGTAAAACTTCCGCCCTACTTCAGTATTTCTTCAGAATATTTATCATCATTCCTGATTATTATTAATTTTCTGATTGTAATTATTTCATTAACAATGACAATTTCTACTGTTGGTACATTCAGTATTAATAGCAGAAAAAATTGTCCTTGCTAGAATGATCGATAGTCTGTGCATTATGATAAGCTGTTAATCCCTCAGTCCTTTAGCAATGTTCTTTGTTGTAATACTTTCCGTCAATAGCTAGCACGTTCAGTTCTGTTAGCGACGGTGATAGCGTCCATTTCTAGTTGCTACTAAATTTTAATTACAACTCCTCGCCTTATTCGTAGGTTCTGGGCATAATAAAATTGTGACCTGATTTTTGACAGAAAGTCAAAAGTCATCCAGTACAGAGAATATTGAAATGAAGTTTTATATTGTTCATTTCATGCATAATCTTTCTCTATCTGTGAAATCAGTGACTTAATTAAATTAAGTGATTAAGTTTCACAAGGTGTAGGGTGTCTTCATTGTTCGCATATAGAGCCTCTATGAGACAGCCTATGAGTGAGTGGACGTAGTTAAGATATCGTAATTTACCAGGAAATATGAGAATTGCTTGGGCGACATCATTCACTCGAATTTTTCAAAGCACAAAGTCTCTTCAGGAGGATTTATTCGTCAGTATCACGACAATTCCACCGTTAACTCAATCTATCCCGTTATGTGTTTATCACGAGTACGTTAAACAAATCCAAAATATTGTCAGAGAATACTAGCTGAAGGTAAAAAACAAGGTAGTGGGTGAGCGGTAATATTCGATCCCTGCGTTCAGGATGGCGCCGGTTCAAATCCCCATCCTGTTTTGCATAGTTTCCTGAAATCAATCCATACGAATACCGTTTGGTATTACCAAATTTATTCCCATTTCTTGCCCCTGGACATTTAATTCTTCTAATGACCTGAGCTCTAAGCAAAAAAAAAAAAAATGCTACTTCAAAATAATTGGGTACTTGATACTAAAAGAAAACTACGAAAATTTAATTTTCGATGATAGAGTAGGTTGTAAGAATACCCAAAATTAAGTTTATTTATTTGATAACAGGTAAAAGCATGTCACGTTTAATAAATTAAAAACGCAAAAGACATGTTAGTCATGTGATGCGAAACACCAACCTCTCAGTAAAAGCGCCATTTTAACTCCCGTGTGCCTATCGCCTGTCGACAATCTGTGCATCGTGTATTTAAGGACTGAAGGTTTTAGTTCTGGTTGTAAATCAATTAAACAAGTTATATTTGGGATGGAAGTTGTATTTATAGCTTCAGTTTGCCCAAAATTGATGTGATGATGCTAAGAACTTTTTTAATTTTATATTCTTTTATTTTCCATATTTTTTTATTTTTGCATCCAAGAGTGATTTCTGCTCAGTAGAATTTTGGAATTTCTAAAAGTTGTTGATAATATTGCCATAAAACATTTGGATATAAGGTGTTACAGAGGGGTGTGTGTTAGTGAAAAAATAATTTTAGTACATTTTACAACAAGTGATAACTCCGCATATTTCATTGTAATATTTTTTAAACTTCCTTTTAACATGAATATGTTACTGCGCACAGGATTGATAGTTGTTAAGCGTTAATGTAATTACAACTTAAGACATCTTCCAGTAATTTCTTCAAATTTTTACTGGCGTGGCGGAGTGTAGGTTAAAACTCTGTTTACATTTATTCGTCGTTATATTTCTTACAGTAACGTTGTGAACATAAAAATATTACGTTCTTTCTTTCTGTATTAGTGGTTTTAGACGTTGTTCTTTCGAAAGAAATTTATTTTGTTCATATTTTATAAAAAAAAACATTCGTAAATTATTATTTAACTCAGGTCGAACTGCTTTTCCATATTCGTTGAAACCTGTGTACGAAAACTTAACATAAACGTCTTTTAGGTTTCGTCTGCTGTTTATAATGTGCTCTTGTTCTTTTAGAGATTCATCAGTTGCCATAAATGTTGGTTTATTGAGAATTTATGGTCGCTGTAATGCTAAATGTTCGTTTTTATTCTATCTGATTGTTGTAATATGATCTAGTTTCATGCTTACTTGTGGTACTGACTCCACTATACCTGTATCCATGTAATTTTCCATACCGTTGGGCAACGACACCAGTAAAAAAAGTTGTACACATCTACAAAGAACGACGTTTTAATCTCCAAAATTGTAATTTATTTATCGATAAGTTTACACAGAACAAAAAATTAAAGTACACAACTTACAAACACAATAAAATTTTAAATAAAAAACATCAGAGTGATCTTCAAAATATATATATATATATATATTGAGGACCTTGTAGACAAATAATCAGGTCCGCGTCGTACAAGGTTTATCTACTTTTTCCGCATATTTCCCTAGAGTATAACGTAAGCAAACAATTTGTTTGATGTTTTAAATTATGCGTTTACACTCTGAGGCACTACGGACCACTTGTAAACTGAAGAACTCATTTTATCAACAAAATGAGCAAACTGCCGCTTTGAGTAAAGCGACGCAAGAGACGAAATAACAGCTAGCAGCATTTTGGCGCCAATATTCATACTAAGCATTCAAATGCAAAGTTTTGCATTTTTCCGTTTGTTTTTTCAAGATATATATATATTTGGTAATAGTAGATGCACGGCTTCAATACTGACTACGTTCCTGAAATTGATCAAGTACTCTATTTTATTCCGGGGTTGCTGTTGTTACGTAAGCGAGACTGGAAGATCTGCAGTTTCGACCCTTCAAAAAGATTTAGGCAAAAAATTTTTTTGCAGTTAGTAAGAATTAGAAAACATCGTGCACAATTAGTTATATAGATATCCTACAAATTTTGTCGCAGAAGGAATTGAAAAACTACGTGCGAAATGGCAAAAAATAAGTTGGAAGCTGAGTGTAAAAATATTTTTGCATTTGTTTTTCTACTCGTATATGTGAATTCAGTTAATAGTTAATTAAAAATTGTTTTTTTCGTATTTGTGGGCCCTCCAATATATTCACTATTTTGAAGTCTCGAAATTGTATGCAGCTTCTTCCAACGAGGACAACTTTTACTCGAAATAGATCTAAATACGTAACACGAGCGGATGTTTTAGAGTCTACATCAAATAACCAAATGTTTACCAGCTACCACTTTCCGGTAACTCTGTGCTTATGAAGGAGAGGTATTGTGTTGTATAGAATTCAAACAAACTATAGAGCACCGGAAACACGACACTCCGTCCTAGATGTTAAGGTACACGAGATGTCTGCTAAGGAAACAGTCCACCGCTTTCGCAGTAGTGACGATTAAAGTACTCTCTTTGTCTACAGCTGCGTGCCGTGTTTACAACCTTTCAAGCAGCATCAATGAGGAAGAAGTTATCTGGGTCAGGGCCGATAAAGTAAACAAACAAAGTTTTAAAGAGTGACGGGCGCCCAATTTAGCGAGTAATATTGACTTGCCTTGAACCGTTCAGCTAAAGGTACGGAATCAGTAGCCACGAACTTTTAGCAGAGCACAGGAAAAATAATTATTTGAAAATTTAAAATTCTTTCTTACACATCTGCTGGCCTCAAACTTTGATATCGATATCTGATTCTGTTTAGAGAAGTATTTAATGACTATTGCTTGTTGGTGTCTTGTATTTATTCAGATACCATTCTGTGCAAAATAAAATGTGCAACAGGTAGCACAAAGAATGAGTACTGTTAAAAACTAACCACAAACGTTTTGTAATAGCTTCCTTTACACGTTTCCTTAGACGAGTTCATTGTTATGGGGCTCTATAAAAATAACCTTCCCTTTTTCTTCCACCACGAAATAGTGAAAAAAAATATATATATATATATATGTCGTAAGAGCTAACACAATTATTTATATTTGTACTAAGCACTCATACCCTCTCACATGCCAACCATTCAACAGATTGGAGGAATTAATTACTATATCGTTGATATTGAAAAAAAATTGAAAAATTTTATTACTATTTAGTCGCTCACGATAGTTCTATCCGCAATCCGTATCCACTTTTATTAACGGGCAAGATGTGTTGAATAATCCATTGTAATTGTATCCTGATGCGGCCTTTCTATATCTAGGAAGGTAACACAGTGGCAGGTATTTGTTGACTTGCGTCTAAGCATCTAAATTTTTTGTCAGCAGATTTTTTTTTATATATATATATTGGTTTTTGGTCGTCAGACCATTTCACCAGCCCACATACAAAATTTTTCCTGTTACAGTTATTCTGACGTTTTCTCTTAGCTTAATTTACATATATCTAATATTTAACATGTTAATGATTTACACGAGGGATTTTACATGATACCGATTTGAGGTTTAACATAATTCAAATTGACATTTTACAGACAAGTTTATATGTACATGTATATACATACCTACACACTTACATACATACACACACACACATATATACATACATCCATGAACATTCATATATATATATATTTATACACACACACATATATATATTGCGTCCATTTGCTTTTATTGTTTTCTTCAGATGTTAATCTGCCCATCTCTCAGAAAGTCTATAAGTTTTATGTATATCTTCGCGTGTCTCGACGCTAGAAGGGTGGTTATCGATGTAGGCAGAGGCACCTGGAGTCATAACAAGCTGTTTAACAGTTTTTGGCTGTGGGTGTAGTATTTGCTGCATGCAAAAAATATGTGGTTCAAGTCTGCTTCTTCCTCCTCGTCCGCGTCGCATTGTGGTGAGTCAACCACGCCTATTCTATACAAGTGGCTGGGGTAAGTACCGTGTCCTAGTCTCATTCGTATTATAGATGTTATATATTGTCTTTTTGCTCTGAAGTCTTGAAACCAAGCCTTTTTTGGGATTGTTGGTTGTATGGTAGCATAGTGTTTACCTTTGTGATACGATGTTGATGTCCAGAATTCTTGGAGGTCTTGTTTCAACTTCTGTTTCACTCTGGGAAGGAAGTCAATGTAAGGTAGGGGCAAGAATAGAGGCGTGCCTTCTGTAGCTCCGCTTTTAGCGAGGGCGTCTACCAGTTCATTGTATATGAGACCCGAGTGACCTTTCACCCACATGAATCTTATGTCTTGAGCTTGGGTTGATACTGCGCACTCGATGATGTCCATAATGTAGCTGTTGCTGCTAAGGTTCCACTGTGGGTTCTGGAGCCGCTGTAGTGTGCTCCTGGAGTCGGTTAGGATCAGAATTTTCTCAAAATTTTGTTTCCATCCCATAATTGATGGCTTCCTTGATGGCTAGTATTTCTGCAGTGTAGATTAAGGTCTCCGGTGGGAGTAAAAAGGATGCTCCGCAGTAGTAAGCGCATCCTACACTGTGATCTGTTTTCGAACCATCCGTGTAGATGTGGGTGAATTCCCCCCAGATCGCCGATAAAAGGAGGGAGGCAGATTTCGGATTTAGTTGGGGTGGTAGAATATAGGTTTGCACGGTTGGAACAGAGCATTCATAGGGTTTCGAGAAGACTGGTAAGGCGGGTTCCTTCGTTATAAGCGGCTCTGTGAGTTTGAGGTTGAAGTAACTGTACACCAGGAGCGGGCATCGTGGAGGGCGTTTATCTCCGAAGGTTCCCATGCTGTTAATTAAGAGTTGGAGTTTAGGGAGTAAGGGATGTTGTGTGAAGGAGAGCCTTTGGAGTAAGTATTTGTCCGCGATGTATTGACGGTGGAGTTCGAGTGGAAGCTCGCTGGTTTCTATGAGTAACGCGTTCGTGGGGGAGCTTTTCATGGCTCCTATGCAGATGCGGAGAGCGCGATACTGTAGTTGATCTAGTTTCCGTATGTGCTGTTTTCGGCGCATTGCCATACACGATACTTCCATAGTCTATTCGTGATCTAATTAATGACCTGTAGAGTAGTAGGCAGGTCGCAGGATCTGCACCCCACCATGTGTGAGCTGCTGCGCGAAGTATATTTAAGGAGCTGCTCGTTCTGGCTATTATATCCTTTACATGTGCGATCCAGGAAAGTCTGCTATCCAAGATGAGTCCAAGGAAATTTTACTGTTGATCGTACAGGAAAATCGTATTGTCCCAAGTGAATGTGTTCCAGCGAGAGTGGGCATCTTTTACGAGTGAACACAACTACTGATGACTTTGTGTGGAGATAGGGATAGGCCTTGTTGCAAAAGCCATTTGGTGACTTTTGCTACTGCTTCTGGATCCTCCGGAGTATCATCAAAAACACATGGAGTAGGCATAGATGCAGATGTCGTCAGCATACTGAAGGATCTTGATATGTAACCCCAACAATGTCTCTAGATCACTGGTGTATATAGTATACAAGAGTGGGCTTAGTATGGAACCCTGCGGTATGCCTCGATTTATTGTGAAAGGTCCAAATAGAGCGTTGTTCTTCTTACGAATATAGATGGTGCGTTGATGCAGGGAAGAGTATATACCTTGCAATAGATGTTTCGGGAGGCCCACCTTTTGTAATTTCCTCATGAGGATCGGTAGATGTACGTTGTCATAAGCACTCGAGATATCAAGAAACAGTCCCAGTAAGTATCCGTGGTTATTTATTGCGCGTTCGATATCTGTCGTGAGTATGGCTAGGCTGTCCATGGTACTACGGGCTTTTCGGAAACCAAATTGTGATGCTGGAAATTGTTTGTTGCGTTCCATCCACCATTCAATGCGATGTTTCCAGAGACGTTCTGCTTTATAGACGCATGAAAGCAACACGATTGGGCGGTATGAAGATGGATCCTTGGGGTCCTTTCCGGGCTTGAGAATTGGAACGATTACTTGAGTAGTCCATGTATCTGGGAGTTTGTTTGTTGACCACAGCTGTTGTATCAGCTGTAGCAGGTAAATTCTTGCTCTTGGGGACAAATGACGCAACATGGCGTAATGTATGTTATCATATCCTGGGGCGGTGTCGCTGCATGAGGCTAATACCCTGTCTAATTCGTGCAGTGAGAAGGGTCTTCGGAATATGTTATGATCGATGTCTTTTTCCTCTGGGTTGATCATACTCTCGAAAGGAGGTAAGGTGACCGATGGAGGGGCAAGTACTGTGGCAAGGTCTTCGACATCGCAGGTGATTGTTGAGGTAGGTGATGGTTTCTTCTTCATTTTTCTGATCATGTTCCATATTTCCTTTGTTGGCGTGTCCTTAGATATTTTCGAGCAGTAGGTTTTCCAGCTGTTCCGTTTCTGCTGCTTAAGGAAACGTTTAACTTCCGCGTCTATTTTCTTATATTCCGTGTATGTCTCCCATGTGGATTGTTGTTTATTTTTTAAATACTAAACGTCTCCTGGCAATCATTTTTGAAGCTTCTGGGGACCACCATGGAGCAGGTGTAGCTGGTTTCCTCACATACGAGCGGTTTTGGGGGATCGATATGTTTGCTGCTTGATTGATTAAGGACATGAAAGAGTTGTAATTTTCCTCCGGTGAGGCATTTTGTACACAAGTGTGGAGCAATGAGTCTACAATTTTGGAATATCGACACCAGTCTGCTTTATGTATGTCCCATTTGTTTTTCGGGAAGCTTACAGTCTGTTTTATTGGGGTTAGATAGGAAATTATAATGGCCAAATGATCCGATCCCAGCGTGTACGGTACGATACTCCATTGGAAGTCACTTGAGATGGATGGAGAGATTAAAGTTAGGTCCACTGCTGAAGGTCGGTGTCCTGGTCTTGGGATAAGAGTGGGTGAACCGTCATTGAGGATTATCAGGTCGTGGTCGTCCAATAATTCTTTAACTGCTTGGCCCGGTAGGTCTTCATATACGCATCCCCAAGATGTGCTGTGTGCGTTGAAATCACCGCAGAGGATATAGGGAGGCTCTAGTTGTCTGAGTAGGTGGTGCCATTCCTGTAGATCTACCTGCGTGCGTGGGGGACGGTAAATAGAAATAACAGTGAGATTGTAAACTGGCAATACGAATCTGGGCAGCGACGGCTTGGAACTGATGGATATTGGTTAGTCTAGTTCGATCTTTCGGAAATCTAGAGTAGTTTTAATCAGTAGTGCCACTCCGCCGTGGCCGTCTATGCGATCTTCTTGGAGAGTTGAATATCCCCGAAACTTAGTTGCTTGGCGAAACCAGGCTTCGCTGATTGCAGCTACTGATATTTTTTGAGAGACTAACTCTTGTTGAAGGGTTTCTTTATTTGATATCGCTGATCTGGCGTTCCACTGTAGTATCTTAAATTCCTCCATTTGTTGCGAATAAGTTTGATAGAAGCTGACGGATGACACCAGTTGGAAGTGATTGGTCGGGTGCGGAGAGAGCTTCGGATATAAAATATGTAATTAACTGCAGGAGTTGTTCAACTAATCCTTCATGTCTTGCATGGTTGGTTGTATTATGATATAGAGGAGGATATGGATTTTGGATCATCGGAGTGATGGGTAGTTGTGCTGGGATATACGGCTTTTGTTGCCAAGGTGGGGTGGCATAGATGTGTTGTGGATTTGTGGAAGGGGTAACAGAAGGTCTGTCAACTCTAGGTTGTATGGGTTTGCCGGGAGGTGGTGAGATTGGATTGAGATTTGGGGTGGATGCTGCTGCGTTTTCTTGTCGCGGCCAATGGCTTTGTGGCCTCATTTCTTGCGCTGCGTTTTCCTGTTGAGGTATAGGCTGATGTGGCTGCCTCGGGGTGATAGGCGGAAATTCCTCTTCGTTCTTCTGAGAGGGTGTTTTCTGTAGCCATATGTGCATAACTGTGGAGTCTTGGAGGAGAGATTGTTTGGAGTCCTGGATCGTTATGAGCTGCGTTATATTTTAACTGTTTTTGTTGTTGATATGCCGGGCATGTAATATCTGTGGCGTAATGGGGGCCATGACAGTTCACGCATCTGATGGTAGTAATGTCGGAGCAGCCTTCCATGGGGTGGGATCCTCCGCACTTATTACATCTAACAGCGCTCCGGCATTGCTGTATCTTATGTCCAAAGCGTAAGCATTTTTTGCACATGATCACTGGTGAGATGTAGGGTTCTACAGGACAACGCATGCCGAGGATGTAAACATAGCTTGGTAGACACTGAGAGCGGAATGATAACAAACACACCGGTATGGCTACGCGATCTTCGCTTTCCTGGTGCGAGCGTTTCCTCGTGAAGCGTTTAACTGATATCACGGGATAGGCTGACTGGATTTCCTCCTTAATTTCATTTCGCTCAATGATGTGTCGACATTTCTGATGATTCCAAGTTTATGCACAAGAAAGTTAGGAATATAGGCTTCCAAATTTTTGGAAGTCATTATGGATAGTTGAACCAGTAGGTTCGCTGCAGCCGCTGATTTCATTTCGATATCATTCTGTTTTTCCCTAATGAATTGATGTTTATTACATCCTGCTTGATTTGAGGGTTATGTTGGAAAAGCAACTTCCCGACTGCCATTGGATGGAGCATGCCGACATTTTTCTGCATGCTCTCGACGAAGACGTAAAAAGGTCCTAAGTCTGTATCATTATATCGATTGTTTTTGCTTGGATGTTTTTTAGTTAGGGTTGCTGGAGGTATGTTCACTGGAGGAGAGGACTGACTATTTTCACCTTGGTGGAGGGGATTGGAAATGCTTCCTCTATCACTACGTTATTCGTCACTGCTGCTGCTGTACGTAATATTTTACTTGGTTGCCCGCCGTTATCTAAGATACTTGCTCTGCTTTCGTCTACTGGGGGAGTAGCCATGGCTAGAGGTGTACCTGTTGTCCTGTGTTGCAGGTGAGGGCTGAGCTGGATGGCAGTGCTGTTTTCTTCCCCTGTTGAGAAGTTCATCTGGTCGATCTCGTCTGGTGGAAGCCCTTGCTGGTACGGCATCTGTGTTGAGTTTGGTATTAGGGCTGCACACATCTGGTTGTCATCCCCGTTGTGGCAGGCCTCCAGAGCTTGGCGAATGGATTGGCCCGTGTCCCGGACCGTCTCCATTGGGGATTGCCTCCCTACCCTGTTTTTCCCGGCACACGACACTCATTCTTTTGTTGGCGTTAGAACGTTACTTTAATATTATGTCACACGCAGATAAAGTCTGCTATTCACAGGTAAACACGATGACTGCACTGCACGTACGAGGAAGTTAACTCCGCGAGCGCTTGCGCTAGACTGTGTCAGCAGATGATTTATTCAATGTTATATCGGTATTTAATATCTCTCAATGTGAGATTGTCAGTTGCTGTTTACGGAAGCGCATTTCTTTCAATGTTTTAAGAACCTGTTTTCTTATCTTTCCGTTTTAATTTCTGTGGTACTATGTTATTCCTAAGTGATCCTATGCATCAAATGTCAGAGCTCATAAGGTTTTTTTTCCCCCGTTTGCATTTATGTATCGTTGACATCGAGATCTTTAGAAGCGGTAATAGACAGGAGGAAATGAGTTGGAAGGAATTCGGCCATACCCTTCTGAAGTAACCATGCCTGCATTCGTCTAGACTATAGAATGACTTGGGAAAACCATGGAAAACCCAAAATTGGATGGCTGGACGCGGATTCTAACCCAATTCCTCCAGGATGCGAGGCCGGAGCGTTACAGCTCGGTAGCTAATAAGAGAATTCGTCTTTCGTACAGCTGAGTCCAAAACAAAGATTGTTGCTGCCCCGCTGGATATTAATTGCATTGTTTACTGAAAAATTTCCTGAAGGTAAATTAAAATTTAATTAATTAAGTGTTTGTGGTTTCCTATACAGTAAAACGGTTGACCCGGCAGGAAAAAAGGGGAAAATTAATAATTCAGTCGTTGCTCGTGTAAAAATTGTTCAACATAAAACGGCAGAAATGAGAATAATAAATAGAGATCAAAAAGTTACCACGATATAGGGTTTCAGAATGATAGTGGAAACCGAGGAAGTCAATGTAATGTCCTGCATGCCATGATGTCAGTGTATAAGTACTTATTTTTATTTATTAACACCTTTAATTTTTTTCCTACACCCTGTCTGTTTATCTACAATTTTCTAACACTTACTAATCATTTATAAAGTGATAGAGACTTCATAATTTACACTATACCTCCCATCATTGGCCTGGAGGTTTGTTTTCAGTAAATTCAATGTTATTACTTATTACAAGACGGAATAATCTAAGAGTGGTAAAATACATAACGTTAAAATGCCTTTGTAGTACGCGGAAGAGCATCAGTCTCAAATATTTATCACAGAAGTCTCAATTAAAAATCCATTCATAAACGTAAGTAAAAATGAGGTTCCAGAACCTTAACCCCATTCATTTATAATTTGTTTATGTATGATGATTAGGGGCCATATTAATCGCTTGATGGTTGAATAAAACGGGGGACTAAGTGAGGAAATAGCTACAGAGCATTACATGTCGCCGCCCTCGGTAGCGTGAGGCTAGCGAGCTGGCTTCGCGTTGCAGGGGTCGCTGGTTCGAGTCCGACCTAGGGCATGGTGGTTTTAGTTAAGTGTTGTGTTCATCCTGTTTTGCAGTGGCGTAGCTAGGTCAACAGGGGCCCAGGTGCAAAAAATTTATTTTGGGCCCTCAGGCCAGATGAGGTGACCTTTTTTTAGCTTTGTGTTGTTGGTAAGGGCCCCCCTGAGCTGAGGTTGGGGCCCTTGAGTTGTGCTTAGGGGCCCCCTGAGCAGTGAGAGGGCCCTTAGTGAGTGGCTTCCTATGTCTCAGAGGCCCCCTTAGACGAAAGTAGAGCTAAAAAAAAAAAAGGTCGCCAGTTTGCCATGAAGGCTCATGGGCCTCTGAACTGCGCTTGGTAGCCCCCAGAGGTGCGCTTTGGGGCCCCCTGACCGTTGGGGCCCCGGTGCACTGCACCACCTAGCCCCATAGTAGCTACGCCCCTGCTGTTTTGTCCCAAACAAAGTTGTTAACTGAATGGCTATAAGGCCCAATGCCACTTTTTATATATAAAAAAGCGTGGCATGTGTAGATGTCGAAAACAAGAAGTCTTGTATAGACACAATACTTTCACAGGATTCTGTAGTTTTCTTGATTACATGATGCACGTTAAATGTAGCTTCAGCGAGTGTTTTACATAACTCATCGCATAAAAGGAACCACTAGGGTGAGAAAGTCATTGTCCTACTTGATGTAAATAAACATTTCAGCACATCTATATACATAATAGGGTTTCGATATAATACTTGTGATGGCGGTCCGTTTAATCAGAACCAACTATCGATCTATGCTATGAAGATGCACAATTCGTTTAAGCTTTGTGACAACGTATGTGTTGCTATACTGTTTGGCAGCATTGTATTTTTCAGGCAGAAATCACACAGTATCGGAATTTACCTATATTATTATAGAAAATTGAGGACGGTCGATATACACGGAATGCAGGATTATAGCTGGTATATCTCTCGTTCAACGTAAACCGTCTCCTCTCCGCTCTAAGTGAAAATAGTGGATATCTCTATGGTATCTAGGCCCTAGCTATGATAGGATAATCTCAATCTTCAAAGCTCAAAAAACTTACAAGTAAATTTTGTGAAAACATACTACAGTCGGAAAGTATATCGGCTACCAAACTAAACTTTGTAAGAAATCTCTTGGCCAAAAGAATATTTTTAATTAAATCTTAACGGAAATTTTTAATAGCCTATGATGTAGAAAGACAGGTTAAGACAATTAATTTGTTTATTTTGCTTTAGGACATTTTTCAACTATTCTTTCGAAATAATTTTTTTTTCTACCATCTTCTTATTCATTCCTGTGGTCAAAAATACTTAGAAAATGACTGAACATCATTCTATAAGGTTGTATTATGATCTCTTCTGTAATGACGTTTATAAATGATATCTTTCTTTTTTTCTGTAAAAAATGGGGTCAATCTGACCCGTTGGTTGCAAGTGGTTCACTGGTGGTGGAAAAAATTTTCATCATCAGAACTTGACTGCAAGGTATCAGAGAGGGTGGTGCACAGTTCCTAATCACCAGATTGTGCACTAAAGTCCTGGGTGAAATCCTAGACGTCTCCGCAGAACTTATGGAGTGACGGCATACGGCACTATTCGTGGTGATTTGTCCCTCTGATGGGACAGGCCCTTAGGTGTCTTTCGGAAGAGTAGGCATGAATGGGGCGACACAAAACTTCATCCACTCCATACTTTATCTCTCATTTCATCGAACACTTACAACAATCTATACTGAACACACAATCATAGTCATCCGCTCTTACGACAACAAATACTAACATACACTGGCGAACGCAATGGAAAACCACCCCTGTTCATTTTCCCAAGAAATTTTCCATCGAGGGGTACATGCTCCATGGAAACCGCCTACGTCCAGAATCGGATATGGAATCATGAGACGAAGAAGAAGAAGAACATGCTGAAAGGAAAGGGAACGAATTAGGCCATCGTCTTTTAAATTAACGGTACCAGCATTCGTCTGAAGTGATACCGAAAACACAATTCTGTATGGCTGTAACCGGGCTCGAACTGTCGTCCTCCTGGCACTAGCGTTCATCCTCATGAGTCGTTTCACTGCCTAGCGCAGACGATAGAACGTATACTTTCACTTTTTAGGCAGTTTTTCCATGATAGGTGTATAGTGCAGAATGAATACTAACACATTCTGCCGTTAATGTGATGAATCACACTATTTTCGACAAATTTGATTCTCGCTTCAAATGGTACGGGAAATTCGCAACTCATTTGTGCTTGATAGTCTTCGATATGTTCTACACAATCCAACGATATTGAATGTCGTATAGTTATTTCTGTGAGAGTTCTTTCTGATATTACTGCGTCACAATCGAGCTGATAAAAAACTAACATATTGTTTTATTTCCACATATTTTACTTTACATATCAGGGGTTTGATGGCTCAGTGGTTACGGCGTCTGACGGAAGATCGTAACGTATGCGGTTCCAATCCCTGGTTTGGTGGGGATTTTCAAAGACCTCAACACGACCTTCACCTCTGCTTACTGTGTAATTTGAAGTACACCAGAATCCTTCCGTGGCTTTTATTCCACATTAAACTGTAGGTTCCGCTACCGCGGATAGGAAAGGAACTGGCCATCCTAGCCTTGATAACAGGAGTATACCACCTTCCACAGGATCCAACTAATCTTAGGATAACGCTCTGGCCTCGCATTCGGGAGGACGCCGGTTAGAAACCACGTCCGGGCATCCAGATTTGGGTTTTCCATGGTTTCCCCAAATCACTCCAGGCGAATGCCGGGATGCTTCCTTCGAAATGCCCATAGCCGATTTCCTTCCCGTTCCTTGTCCCCAGTCCCATCCCTCCTTTAATGACCTCGACTTCGACTAGGCGTTAAGCCACAAGTAAAAAAAAAAAAAAAAAAAAAAAAAAAAAAAAAAAAAAAAAAAAAAAAAAAATCTTCGGATTGACGACTACGCTTAGCTATAGCTTAAATTTAATACATCGTTTTGCTTTGCTGTCTTGATGAAAGTAAAGCTCGGTTATTTGGCTAGTATAGTCTTAAAGTTTCTCCGCAACTTGAACTTCCTTCATTTATTTAACTATTTAGCTTTTTGGACAGAAATCTACAGTTCTATGTTTTTTTCAGCATATGTGATTTAAACAACACAATATAACATGTACATAATTAAAAACCCCTGTCCCAAGTATCATCAGCATATGACGCCAAAGGCCTAACACCCTCAAACTCATTTCTTAATGTACTGTTTACGCGGACCCCGGCAGCGTAAGGGTAGCGTGCCTGCTTCGCGTTGCAGGGGTCACCGGTTCGAGTCCGGCCAAGGGCATGGATGGTTTTAATTAAATGTTGTGTTCGTCTTGTGTCGTCCTTACAGAAGATGGAAACTATTCATACTGAAATGAAATGTATACATTGTAAGAGAAACACACAAGTTGAGCTGGATGTATGGTTGACATGGCCAAATGCCATTTAAAAAAAAAAAAGTTCTGTTTCCTGGTTGCCATGTTTACATCAGGGTTGTGGTTGTTCTAGTCTTGTGACAGGTGTTTCTAAAGTGAAACGGAGCGCTGTCGAATATAGCACAGGCGCGTATTGGAGTACAAGGGACTCACAAACGGTGCTCGTCTGTCAGTGGAGTACTCAGGGTGCCAAGTAGGACGCTGAGAGGTGCTCGTTAGTGGAGAGTGCAGTGCCCAGGCGGACCCGATCAGCAGTGTATGCGTATGTTAGTACTTGGCACACAGCAAGTACCCTGCCCGAGGCCGCCTTGGTCGTTGTGCCAGTTTCAACCTCCTCTCTCCTCTCCGCTGAGCGCCGTGCACACCTCAGCAGTTCTCTTCTCTACCAGTAAGATAGGATGGCTTAGATTATACTCATATACCTGAAACGATCTGCATTTCTTTAGGTACTGTCCCGTAATAACTTATTTCCTGTATGATGTTTTCTTCGAATCCCCGTCCGGGCATCCAGATTTGGGTTTTCCATGGTTTCCCCAAATCACTCCAGGCAAATGCCGGGATGCTTCCTTTAAAAAGTCCATGGTCGAATTCCTTCCCATTCCTTGCCCCCATCCTTGCCCCCCATCCTTTCCCGTCTCTAAAGACCTCGATGTTAAAAAGGGAAAAAAAATGAAGTTTTCTTTATTGGATAATGGGATCGACGATTATTTTACCGTCAAGACTGACTGGTAACAGTGTTTCATTTTGCAGCAGCCGATGGCTATAGGAAAACCTGGAAAGTAATACTGGTGGGTTTATCAGTGTCTACACGCGCAAGACTTGAAGCATCTATTCTCGTAAACAAAATTATAAAACACTAGTTAGACTATAGAGTATTGCATCGAGCTTTAGTCTGTGTTTTGTGTTTGGAGCTTTTATATCGGAGAACGACTTGGACAAAATTATCTGATAACAGTTTTTCCAATCAACAGGAATTCGAGAGACATCAGCAAAATAAAGTTTTTATTTGGAACAAATAAATATCTTTCCCTATAGATATTTACAGATACTGAGCTGATGGTCAGTGGCGGATCCAGGATTATTGTTGGGGGGGGGGGGGGGAGGTTTGACTCGGTCGAGGGTACTCTTTATAGTCTCCTCAGATAATGTGAGCTGAAATAGAAGAGCTAAAAAATAGGACTGTCGACAATAGAGCACTCAAATACAGACACCATTTTTGTCTCATGAATTTTCTGATTATTCTTTAAGCAATTAATAGATACACTACGCACATTTTGTCAGTAATGCTATATATGTTACACTCGGGTAATAGAATTCTCCTTCTAAATTCTTTCTTTTCACCTACTCTGGTGGTTGCACGATAACATTCTGATCTGTGATTGCGGAAAAAACAGTCCGGCCGTTCAGATTTCAGTTTATCATTGTTGCCTCGAAATTGATGCAGTAGATGCGGGCAGATTTTTTATCGTTCCTTGCCGACAAGCCCCTCCTCCTTTTGTTAATGACTGACCTTCTTCCTTACACCTGTTATTCTATTAATACTTCTGATGTGTGCTTTTCCCAAAATTATTTCATTATCCAGCACTAGATATGGTATGAAAACATTGCCTTCCTGGGTTTTTTATTTATTTACATTTTTTTCCACTGTTATTGTTTCCGACATTGTATTTATATTTTAATTCTTTGAGAAACTTGGGTTCAGTGTGAAAACATTCACGGTTCTTTTCGCTGCATGTGTTAGGAATTAAACGTTTGTATTTAAATTCTGAATCGCCTTAGCGTATCGGAACATACGGCCGTAGTGGGAGTCACAGGTATTTTAGGTTACCCCGAAGTCCGAGTGGTTACTTGCGGCTGTTGTGCCCTGTCTTTGGCAGGGCTAGCTGTCAGAACAGCTGCAGCAGAGCGACCCACTTGTCACTCCGTATAGGCTACCCGTCGCGTCTCTGATCACGGAAGTCAGCCGTCTCCAGGCGCATGAATGACAGCGAAGTGGCTCTGTTACGAAAGAAGTCTCGCGTTTAACAGGACGTCTCTGTGAAACTATAACTACATCTGGTTACAATGTAATTGATATAACGAGTTTCCATCAGTATTATGTTTCGAACTATTTTATTTACCTCAGAATTAATATTTTAAAATCATATTTCTGCCAAGTTTTTTATCAGTTTAAATACATGCTGTCTCATTTCAATTTCGATTCATAATTAATTCACTTCTAATATGTTTTACGACAATGAGACAATGTACTGTAGTATTTCCGTGGATGTACTTAGTGTACTGTAATTGACCAGTGGAACATTCAGAAAGCCTAAAAATTTCCCGTCCTTCCGTATTCTTTCATATCGAATCACGGTCTAAGGCTGCATTTAACCAGCTGACATTATTGCCGGCCCTAGTAGTGTAGGGGCTAGTACGCTGGCTTCGCATTGCAAGGGCCGCCGGTTCGAGTCCGGCCTGGGGCATGTGTAGTTTTAATTAAGTGTTGTGTTAGTCTTGTGCTATCCTCATTGCAGTGTCCACAATATCGTAATTAAAGCCTGATACAACAGTGGGTACAAAACAAAAAATTGGAGCTGGCTGAATGGTCCCAAAGACTACATGCCATATATATATATATAAAACATACATTATTGCACAGAATTGATGCAATTTTGAATGATGGTTAAGGCTGTAATAACTCGTTTCTGCTTATTTGTTTCTCCTTTGCCGCTCTTTCGGTTTTTGGGTACGAATAGTACATTGTCGTTGTTTGGAAACTCATGACAACATAAAGAAGTTTAAGCGATTAAAAAAAAAAAAAAAAAAAAAAAAACAAAAAACAAAAAAAAACAAAACAAAAAAAACTCTTTTCCGTAACTGGAGTAATTAATTCACCAAAATCACTGTACAGCTATTACTGATCTGGTCCGTAATTGATTGACTTCTGATTTCCAAACTGCAAAGTTCATAAATATCGTCTTTATCTGCAAGAACACTTGATATTTATTGTAATTGTTTATGAAAAGTGTATTTTAAGATTGAACTTGAAACCATCACAGCATTTACCTGAATCAACAAATATCACCCAGCACTTTTGCGTTGTAAAGGCCGGTTTTCATTAACTTTTTTCTGTACGACTTGACTACTAATAACGGTAAACATGCATAATACAATTAGATTGTAAATAAAGTAAGACTGTAAAAAATGTTGCTGCACAATGTGTAAACGCTGCAACACAAACAACGCTAAATGTTCCCAGGATGTCAACTAACAATTAATAAAGCCTTAAACATTTCTTGCTGTCAGAGACCTATGTACGACAAGTACACCTCGACAGGTGAGAACATTGTGAAACAGTGTTCATGCTGAAACAAATTGTTTCCCATAGATCATAATTTTTTACCGTATAGTCATTTTGAGGAACTTGTTGTAGTAAGATAGTGCGATCTTCCAACTTCCACTATCGTTTCTCCTGGCCTTCTGCTACTACCGTGTCTTCGTATAGAGATCGCTACGACGTAGCAAGAAGTGGGTGTTAGGAGGGAGCTTGCTTGAATGAGCGGTAACTCTCGGACCTGGAATTTGGAAGGGCACGGGCTCAAATCCCATATCCAGACTTTGATTTTTATGATTTCTCGAAATCACTGCAGGTGAATACCTGGATGGTTCCTTCAAAATACCTGGTCGAATGCTTTTCATTTTTCCAAAGTCCTCTCACGCTTTTAAGAGTCTCGACGTTGAAGAAGGATAAATCTGTAAAAGAAAGGGAGACATGAGGCAAAGCTACTTAGTTTGAAGGTCTCTTTCATTCAATTATCCATAAAAATTCTGTAGATCCAGAAACATTCACACATCACTAGGAAATTTTTCAAGAGGATTCGACAAAATATTGTTCGTTCAAGTTATAAACACTTCAAAACACAGTTAAAGATTTGGAATGTCATTTACTATGTATTAAGAGAACTTGGAATAAAAATAAAGTCTCACAGATACAGATATTTGTAAATACAGATTAGGCATTGTTTGTGCGTTTGGCTCCCATATTAAATTTGGGAAAAAGGCTCCAGTTGAGAAATACTTCTAACTGCTACTTCAAATTACTTGCAACTTCAACAGCGTTCTTGAGGAACTCAGCATTACTTCTACTGACTGCAGCAGCGTCGCTAGGTGTTTAAAAGATGCGTGATTGTTGCTCCTGATGTTCCCAGCTCGAATCCAGGTGACGACCAGATTTATATTTACAAGCTAATAAAATGATATTTACCCCACAGAAAGATTTGCGTTGTACATATGAGTTACCCTCTGACAGAGCATAATTCGTGCTCCACTTAAAACTGATGGTTCAGTTTACCAGATAGGATTACTGGATTAGATAGACACAACTCAAGGGGAATGAACGGTAACTCTATATTTTGTAACCAGGTAGTTAAGACTAAACAATATTTCATTACTTATTATTTAAGATAAAAATCGACCATTCTTAACTGGCGTCTCACACCAACATAACGAGTGTACGTGATTCACTCAAGCATCGACTTATTTCATCAGCCATCTCTGGCCAACACAGAACGACCTTTCTTCTCCAAATGTTTCGACGCTTACCTCGTCTATCAAAAAGTGTGAAAATACTCCGCTGTATCGTAAAGACTATTACCACAGCAACTCCCTGTTCCTGCTATTGATCCCTTATGGTAATATCACATACCAGTCCTTTAGAGTTTGTGGACTGCAAAATTAAGCTAGCAAATCCCACCAAATCTCGATATTGGATTGTAGAGATATTGGTAACATGCGCCTATGTCTCATTGCGTTAAATCTAATGGTAATTGTCACTCAGTTGAACATAATCTCTGATGCCCAAATCAGGCCAATGCAACGGCGGAGAATGGCGCAGGAAACAAACTAGCCCACGTAACTCAATACAGGTAATATGAAATGTACACAGTGTGACATAACGGAAATGGTTTTATTTGGATTCTTAGGCATACAGTTCAACATCGACCATTCCTAAAAAAAAAAAGTTTTAGTTGCCATGATGATGTGTGGATATAACGTGTAACGTGTGCATGAGTTATTACAACAACAAAAAACAGTCACTCCTGAAAAAAAAAGAAACTTGCATTTTTAGGATACCATACCTCTCGTATGTAGTTCGATGAGGAAACAAAAGAAAGGACGATATTAAATTCTGACCTGGCCTTAATTTGGGAAAAATTCAAGTTCGGAATAAATTGAACGAGACTTGTACCTCGCCTATGGAGATCGATGGGGAAACAAAAAAAAGGACGATAATAAATATTGAACTTGCCTTAATTTGGGGAAAATTCAAGTTCGGAATAAACTGAATGAGAGCAACCGATTGCAGTTTATAAAAATTGGTTACAGACCGGAAGTTATTTACCAAAATGTTCACGGAAACTGTGGTACAAACACTGTTGTTACGCTTCTAGCACACCTCGGAACACTTGCTGTTGGCATCCACGGTGATCCCACACGGCTTGTTGTTCCCCGGCGAAGTTAAACACACCGCGTGACGTGTACAGCCAGGTCTGACGAAGCACCGGTCTTTGTTAATTTTGTTCCCCTTTCTTTTTCGGACGATGCTAATTCTCGATGTAGGGCACGGGGCTACCGTTTTAGTAGTTCCAGTGCTTCTAAATCCGCGTGTGATTACACGAGCGGCGGTGGGCAATATTTACGCGATCGACTCGCTTCTCGGAATGTGGCTCGCCCACGAAGCGCTCTCGATTCCGGCGTGGAATGTGGGAGTCGTATTTACCGCCAACGCCAGTTGGTCCGGCCTTGATGATTTACTACAGGTCGTCCTACTGAGAGCAAATCACTGTCAATGCATCGCTCCTCGAATCTGACTCCAGGCTGAGTTTGAGTTTTTCATTTAGGAATGTGTACAAAACATGTGTCTCTGCCCAAGAGGGTGGGGGGGGGGGGGGGGAATTCTACGATAACCGTGGCACCGTAATTTGATGATAGATTCTAATATAACTGGACGAGACAGATCGAAAGCGAAGAACATTTATATACATATATATATATGCTTAGTTATCGAAATATACTGTATCAATAGAGATGTGGTTAGGTTAAAATGCAGCCGGGACCTGAAGAAATTTTTTACCAAAATCAGATTCTATGATGGATCCTTCTGTAACTCTACGAGACAAAACTGAAGTAAAGGATAGGTTTTTTTTTAAATATATTTTGCTCAGTTCACGAGATATTGTATCTCCAAATTAAGGTAGTTAGGGTAGATGCAACCGTGGATCAGAAAATAAGTTCGCCAATGCCACAAGGAACTACACGCTGGCCATACACTATGATGGACCAGAAACCACGTAGCTAGCTCCAATTTTGCTTCCTGTGAACCCTCCCCCTCCTCCACGTATCACATAGTTCATTGATTCCAGGAGACATTTTGTACAGTTTTCTCTTGTCAGACTACTGTCAATTACATACGGAGATAATTAAATGACGAAAATAAGTATTCGCATATTGTTGTGTTTTCTGTACCTCATTTTAACTGTGACAAATAAGAGGAATAAAAGCTACGTGGCCTGGCTCGGAAATTCCTGCCCCCTCCTTCCACATAGCCCAACGTAGCTTTATAGCCAACCCCCCTTCCCCCTTTTTAGACCGAGCACGTAGTTTATGGACGCTCCCATAGGTGTTTTATTATCTCCCATAGTGGTTGTGATTAGGTTGAAATACGGCCTGGACCAGCAGATAAGTTACAGTACCTATAACTGAGTTTTGACATTAGATATATCGAGAACTAAGTGAGATATCAAACAAAAATTAAAAAATTCTTTACTTTCAATCTTTTTTTTTTTTTTCGTGGAGTTACATAAGAATTCATAATCAAATTGCGCCGCCACGGTTGTGATAGTGCTGCCACCAACGGTACTATACTACAGAATGAATTGTATAATTCACGTCGGAATCAAACGAAACAAAAAAATTACTGAAGACAGCAAGAAAAAAGTAAGAATTTAATAATAAACTCATAGTTGCGAGCATGCTCACAAAATAATTCGGCTCTGAGATTTAAACTTGAACAAAAAATCTCATCCATGTAGAGATAAAACAGAAATTATAGAAAAACTCACATAATGAACAGTCTACGAGTTCAAAGATCTCGAATAAAATATAATCGAAACTATTTATCTCAAATGCACCTTTTCCTTAAGCCGAAAAATAGCATCTTTGTATTAATATTTGTTATTAGGTCACCTTTTTTATTTTACATTCAGCTTCGGACAAACTGAAATAGAACTCATTTCCTCCTAATACCTGATATTGCCTCCTTTATCCTCTCAGTACTGATTTAGTCTGTAATAGTAGTCACTGTATTTATTATTTCACAGTATAAACTTCCATTCACTACCTATGAACTTTCATGTATCATACTTCCCAATGTATATCGATCACAGTCGATCTTTACACAATATTAAATAACGTTTTGTAACAGATAACCCATCTCCTGTTAAGTCCTGGAACGTCCTTCATATATAGTCTCATCACTCAAATTATAACAAATTTTCAGTCTGTCATCTTATCCTCCTTTGCACATTCTCATCTGTTTACTTCTTACAGTCTGTCGCTCTAAACTGCTCAAAATTCCATGGAGTAGTAACTTGGCTCGGATATATACTTATAGTAATATATTCTTATAGTAACAACCATTATAATTCATATTAATATATTACATTAAAATATATCAATAATGACCGCTCATTCTATTCTTTAAAAAATAATAATAATAACAATGGCGTTACAAGTTCAATATAATCGTTTGTCATGAATGCAATAATACGCATTGACTGGGTAGAATTTCAAACAGACAACCAAACAGTTAATATGAAATCTTGAGTTACAAAACGTAATAGGTGCTAACTCTGATAAAGGTAACACAACAGTAACTATGCAAAAATTTAAAAAATGTAAACCAGAGATCATATGCGGTAAGAAATAAGTCAACTCAGATCCTACCAATGAATATAAGAAAAGCTTCTAAACATATAAATGTTTGAAAAGTCTCACCTTCGCAACTAAAAATCAATTACATTGGTGAAAGAAACATTGTGCAAACAAATAGAAATATTTATTGTAGGTGGTAGTCATTACGGGTAGCAAATCAAGAGAAAAAAAAACCAAGTGACTATAACCATTCATTCTATATGAAGAAGTAAAATGAAAGTAAGGGCGAACACTTTATACTCGTAAACAGTGTCGTTTTCTGTCATTGGTTTCTCAGCCAGTTTGATCCAAATACAAATCCCCTTCTTTTCTCAGTCAATACGTTCATCTCCTCAAATCAATTAGCATTCAGGTCTTCCGCCAACTTCTTCATGTAGTCTAAGCTTACGAAGTTTAAAATGCTGGAACAGTACGCAAATCTTTATATATAAAGATGAATGTATGTTTGTTTGTTTGTTTGTTTGTTCTTCATACAAATCCACAGTTTTCATCCGATCTCGATGAAACTTTGCACAATTATCGTTTGAAACAAGGAGAAAAATACTGTCTTCATTCGGTTGAAAAATTATCTGTATAAATAACACATGTTGTCTGATAACTTCGAAATACGGTGATAGACAGACACGTTTGATATGGACGTCTCCGTACCGTGTTTTCCGTGTAGTGGACTGGCAGCTCAGTGGTTAAAGCGTTTACTTACCAACGTCGTGGTCTCCGGTTTAAATCTCCGTGGAGGCTAAGATTTTTAAAAATTGTTTTTCATCGTAAGAGTCAGCCCTGGGCCGTACGTTATTCGGAATTAATATTAAACTATAGATACTAGAAAGAATTGGGGTGCATTGCGAGGCAAATTGTAGGTAGTCTTGAAATGTTGTAGGTGTACACTTTTTTAGGTTATAATGATCCCTCAGGTGTTGTTCGCGGTCAGTGTGTGAGTGTAAACCACAGTAATATTATTATAAATACGGAAGTAAGTCTCCGTCTTTTTGTTACGTTTTGACGACTAAATGGCTATATCGTTGTGATGGAATTTTATAAGGAAATCTGTATGAAAGGCACAGGATATTTTTTCCAGTATGATTAACAGTTGTAGTCACGAAATTTTGAGACCTTATCGAATGGTGCCAGAAATATGTTGGAAATTGATTCTCTTCAAGAGACAGGTTCGACGGTACAATGATATAATGTTAGCTTTCCTGTCATATTATTCCGACTCGATATTGTTTGGGACCAATCCTTCGTTACCAACAACTTTCTATATTTAATTTTGGCAAAAAAATTCTTAATCCACGCGTACGAAGTCACGGGTACGAGCTATATACTTATAATTGGAAACATTGGTAGTGCATTAGAACAACGAGAAATTTTTTAATTAAATTTGTTTAAAAATTCCCAAAATTATTTAATTACAAGAGAAACTGTAATCATGCCTTCCCAAAAAAATAATTAAAAATACATGGTTTGAAGCCTAACGCCAAAAAACACTTTTAAATTAAACAAAAAAATGAAAACTAGCATCAGAGTTGAACAGCGACTACCTGTCCCGAGATTTCCCGTTTTTATTTTCAGACTTACCCAGTTGCTGCGTGAGAAATGGCTGGTTGTCAGTGGGACAGTGTTATCAGTATTAACAGACCCGCCAGGTAGCTGTATTGAGACTCGGCGAAGCGGAAGACGTAAAATATGCCGGCACATCTCTGCTGGAATATCGCAGCCTGGTGTTCCGGGAAGAACCTGTTCTTGCGAACGAGATACAGACGCCATGCTGCAAGCCATTACGTTTCATCCGCATTCAACAGGGAAAAGATACAGCTGTGCAGTGGAATACGAGACACCTGCTTCATCCTTATTGAACATTTCTTTCCGCGTGAAGTGCGTTATTAATCTGTTTCAAGGCGGTGTTACAAAAGGAAAATAGAGAAGCGAATCGCTTTATTTTAAACAAAAACCATCAGTTCATCGGGAATTTTTTTTTAAGTATCACAACTCTTAGAAGGACGTGATCTGGAGTAGAATGAATTCATCTCTCACACCAAATCCCTTAGTGGTGAGTCCGTAGGTCTTAACATTTGTTGGCTCAGGAATATTGCGCTTGTACGATTAATGGAGTGACAATCATTTCTGTCGGTTTTACAGAGTAGGACACCACCGTGCCCGTGAAGTAAGAAATTATTCCTGAAGGATGATGAGCTGACTTACTGGCCAACGACTTAAGGATTAAAATGCAACGAGAAACCACTGCTTGACCGAAACGTACGAATATCTCATACATCAGCAAATTAATTCGTGGGTGGAAGTATTGTTCATTAAAATTCCTGGAAATTGCTGTAAATTAATTTCCGGATTAAAAAATAGCGATGTGTGATGGTTAACCAGACCATGCAGGTTCGAAGTTTCTAGTGGTTATAACATCCAACAGGGGGGGGGGGGCGCAATCCGGCCCTGGGAATCACTGTCTAATGTCTTTTCTGTGTTTATCTCTATTCTCCCGATGACGGAGGAATTACCGTCAACAGTGCGTATGGTCTCATTTCACACGCACTGCGGTGAGGTTACAGAGTTAATCGAGAACTTTGTGTACATAGTCTGGTGATCTCATACTCTGCTGTCCACGTTTGCACCAACACAGTTTACCTCATCAAGTCTGTACCACTCCATAAAACAGCAACTGGGCAGTGCTTGTTATTACCGAGCGTGAGGGGTAAAGATCTGACCTCGCATTCGGGAGGACGCGTATTCGAATCCCCGTCCGGCCATCCACATTTGGGGTTTCCATGGTTTCTCCAAATCACTCTAGCTGGGACAGTTCCTTCAAAAGGCCATGGCCAAATTCCTCCCCATCTCTTGCCCCTAGTTTTTTTCCTCCTCTAATAACTTTGACGTCGACGAGGCGTAAAGCTACAAGGAAACACAAGCAGTGCTTGCTTGTTCCGCAATCACTCAAAAATTGTTGAATAGATTTCGATGGTGTTTTTACAGTTTGAAACCTTAGGGTCTGACTTAAAATCTGATATAAGTCTTAAGTCGCTACGTCACGTGGCACGGGAGAAGGAAAACAAAATCTTGTTTCAACATCAAACTTTTTTCTCTGTTACGTGACATATCTTGAAAATTACTGAACCAATTTAGACGGAGTTTTCACTGCTTTAAACTGTATACTACAAATTAAAATCGGAGGTCTGTATAGTCATACCACGCCACGTCAAAAAAATTTCTCAGCTTCAAATTATTTTGCGTATAATCTGGCAGAACTTAAAAACAACCACACTTTTTTTACGGTGTTTTCAGAATGTAAAAGCTTAAAATTCGGCCTCAACTTTCAGATGAGCATCGTCACGTTACCTTAAGCTAATAAATAATTTAACAAAATAGTACTAGAGAAACTGTTTTAAAGCTATCTACAGGTTCTTTTTATAATAATCGGGTACACAACATCTAAACCCGTAATATAGCAAAACCGTCGAGTTACGTTGATAACGAATTCAAAATGATGCGAATTGTTATGACTCTAGAAAGAACTGTAATGAAGAAACTGCATATGTTAGAAATACATCGTATGCTGTTGTTGCGTCACATTATTGGTTCCAAGTTATTGTAATACTCTTGTATTTGGATAGGTTTATTTAAAAAAAAAAAATACTTTTAATCACGGGGATGATAATTTCAAAAACAGATAACTGTTATTTATTTGATTGATATATTTCGATATTACATACGTTTCGTGTAAACTTTCTGCAAGTTTTTAACAAACTTCATTATTTCTTATCATCTGTCAAAAAATTCTTAGGTTATGTATCCTAGATCTTACAACTGCTACAGAGAATGTAGCCCTTCTCCTAACTTGAATTTCCTCATCTAGTTGTCGTAAATATACAAAAAGCCACAAGTAAATTTAAATGAAAGCACCATTGTAAAATTGTAACATGCGATTGCCTCGCATTACAATTTTTTTTACCCCTTCTCTTCGTGTTTTTGCACAGTTACTATCCCAACAGATAATTCACTTTTTTATCGGGAATCGTAATTACACTTTCGTTTAACACTGCAATTACAATAATAATTAAATTCAATTATTTATTTGAAATTTTTCATTTCCTTTTAACAGTGCAAACGCAAATAAAGTCAATGAGGTCATTCATTTGAATTTTGCTGGTTAGCCAAACAGCGCTGTGGTGTCACTTAGAGTAATTAATACTTCGTGCATTATCGAGACTCGTCAAGGTGACCGATGTATCGAGGTGAACAGCCTCCAGGTTCAACATATTCTATTGAAGAGGATGTTGGTAATTTATAAGTCCAAAAAAAACCCACAGAGAGCCTCTAAGGTCCACGTGGACAAAGTAACTGGCAAAAACTATTGTTATAATAAGACAAAAATAATTTATAATTGTATTGTTTCAGTAGTGACGCACGCTGAAATTTGCTTTGTTCAGATGTCCCAACTACCTGGCGACGCTTGCCACATCGGCGTTGACAAATCGTTGAGTTTAACTTCAGGGGAAATCTTCGGCGCTCGAAGACAATGGCAAGGAAATGCAGCCGCCGCTACTCCGCTCCCCTCAGTGACGCTACTATCGATTCCCGATACTTCTTCTCACTACTCCGACCGTAAAAAGGACAGAGGCGAGGAGGGGCGGGAGCTTGGAAATGACAGCCACTGGCTTACCAAACGGCTTCCGGAACAACGTCGTCCGCCTTGTTCCGGTAAAAAGAAAGGAAACATCTCTGTAGCGTTGACAGGCCCTGTTAAAAGACATATATAACAGGTTTTCTCTTTGTATTTGACTACCTCCTCCCTTCCTATCATTCCGAGTTGACATCTGAGTCCATGTGGGCGAGTGGCAAATTTCCCCTTCGCATGTAGGGGTAAGGGCAGCGTGGTGGGGATAGAACAGAGTGACCTTGATCCGCCCCTGTTAACTGAACGCGCGGTGGTGTGGATAGCTGAGATCTGTGTATATACAGTGCCGTTATTGATTGCGTTGTTAATTAATGAAGGTCAAACGAAGGGAGATGGAGAATGCTGGTGTCGGCCCATTGAGGCCTACTCTTCCAAAAGGGACAGTTGTTCAGCCAAGCTTAACGTCACCATGGACAGTCAAACCATCGTCAACAGTGTCATGTGTTGTCTCTCCATACGCACTGCGAAGAGGTTTGGGACTTAACGTAGGACTTTGGTAAACACCATGGTGATCAGAAACTGAGCACCCCCACCTCTCCTACTCTACTGAACCAGTCCTGATGATAAAAATTTCTTCCACCACCACAACTCGAGCCAGCTTGCCATCGCATTGGTTCAATCACCTGAGCAAACGGGCCGACCACTTTACAGCCATGCAGACGGTACTCGAGTTTAGTTTACGCCAAGTCGTCGCCCCAGGGTTTAGTCAGAGCGCTAATAACCAAGACGTTGACGCTCCCTAAAGGAACATCATCATCATCAACAACAACAACAACACAGCAAACAGTGCAGTCGTACTGCGCAATAAACTACTCTTACCATAAGTAAATTTGCTGTCACTTGTAACCTCTCCGTTTCACCAATCCCTGTTGTGATTGGGTGAGTGACGTTTGAGCAAGCCATGTGGTAAAACACGGGTTCGATTGCCGGTACGGCCATCCTGATTTTGTCTTTTTAGGGCTTCCAGAAACCAAGCCACGTGGATGCCGGGTTGTTTCCCACCATATGGCACCACAGAATTTCTTCTTACTGTTTATCTCTAATCCTCACACAATTCTAATGGCCTCCACATTGACGAAAGACCATGAAAAATAATTTCATGAAGAATATTAAGAAGCCAATCAATACGAACTTTCTGTTTTATCTTAAATCAGTCGGTTAGTGTAAGAATGTTGAAAATCTTGGTGATTTGCCTCTGTCCCTCTTTAATACGTGTAAGTCCTTTAAGATTTCAAATTAAGCAGAGTGAATGCTTATGACCAAATACAGATCTTATTTGTATTCGGTCACTATTAGATTCTGTGCAATGAATTTTGGCTAAAATCGTCCTTAAGAGATAAAACAATTATCAACTCAAGATCATAGATCAGGTCACATGGTCACGACTTACGACCTGAGACTGGACAAATTCAGCTGGTCGCCGGTTCGAAACTCCGTTGGGACATCTAGATTTGAATTTCCCATAGTTTCCCCATATCACTCCAGGCGAATGCCGGGATGCTTCCTTCAAAAGGCCACGGCCGTATTCCATCCCATTCCTTATCCCCGACCTCATCCCACCTCTAATGACCGCAACGTCGACGAGGCGTAAAGCCAAAAATAAAAAAAACCGTCTGCATAAAGCAGGCATTTACCAAATTGGACCAGGTCTGCCAACTAGGAACTATTGTAGATCTGTGACCACCAAAATTTTTTTTACAGATTTACAGATAGTAGGCCTACTTAATATCCTTAGCAGTCAATACCAATCAATTATTTACACACCAGTTTGAAACTTCAAAAGTTTATCAAACAATATTGAGGGAAAAAAGTTAAGGAAACCTAGAATGCTTGACAAAAAATGTGAAGCTTCCAGAAAGGAAGGAGGAAGCGAGATGGCACGCCACGGGATGAGAGAGTATGTAATGTTATTCGAGTGATAAAATCTAGTGAAATGATCATCAGAGAGAGTGCTGAATCGCTGAACATTATAAATGGCGTCGCACTGTGTTCAGCGATGATTCGCGATTCTGATGACCGTCGTCGGCCAGTGTGGTGGCGACCGGGGTAGAGGTTCCATTCTTCCAATGTTTTGGGGAGACACAGTGGTGTTGCACCTGGCGTCATGGTGTGGAGAGATTGAGGAAACTCTGAGGGCACAACGGTACGTCTCGTGCATCCTGCGCCCTCAAGTGTTTCCGACAATTTTTCGACAGGTCAACGCTCGTCAACGCATGACACGTGTCTCTATGAACTCTCTGCGTGATGCTGAGTTACTCCCGTGGCCAGCAAGATCCCCAGATCTGTCCCCGGTAGAACATGTGTGGGACCAGCTCGGACGTCAACTCCGTCCCAGCATCAGTATCCAATATATCAAGGACCATTTACAACAGTTGAGACCCAGCTTACGTCAGGAGAGGAACAGCGGCATTATGATATCCTTTCCAACCTAATCAGTGCAATGTCATACCGATAAGGGGGAGTCGAACTGTCAAGTTCACTGTAAATTTGACTCGATTTTGTGATCAGCGAAATAACGTCACATTCCCACTTACCCTGTGAAGTTTCATTTTATTTTCTGCTCCCCTCCTAGGTACTTCACTTTTCTATGTCAGGAAGTGTACTTAAACGAGGACTGCATTTTATTGACCTTCAAGAAACTGGTACTAACCTGTTGAAAATTTACATCAGTCGCTTCGTCAACGTGTCCTCTTCACATTTTGCGATCACACATTGCAGAAAAGTCGCCAGGAATTTAATTAAAATATGGGCTGCTCCGCAACTGCGAAATGTTATCAGCACTGCAAAAATAACGTAAAAATTATCAGTATAGGGATCACAACCTATACATTTTCGTTTTGTCATAGAAATCATGGTTAGGTTGAAATATGGCCTGGACGAAGTGAAAAAAAAAATCCGACATTTTTGCTATGCTTCATCCAAGCAAATGACGTATTTGTTTACAATGGAATCAATCGATTATCTCAGGTTGCTCGTTGCTATGTAAGATGGCGGGCTTCTCCGTATTACAACTCGGATCAATATTGACAATTTGTCAATTTTGTGTGACTTTTTACAACGGAGAAGAGCTGAAAAGGCAAGAAAACATTACAACAAAGGATTAAATCAACATTTCCAACATTGGTGGCATCTAACGGCTGTGCGTCACTGTCATATTTCGGCATTTTTAATTAAATTCCTGGCGACTTTTCTACAATGTGTGATCGAAAAATGTGAAGAGGACATGTTGACGAAGCGAGTGATGTAAATTTCAAGAGGTTAGTACCAGTTTCTCGAAGGTCAATAATGTGGTGCAGTCCCCATTTAAGCCTTAATACGACTTCATAATTATTATATTATAATGAACCTGCTCATCAGCGTGATAGATTTCATAGTGACCTCCATTTTTTACATATATAAAACGAAATATTCCATGCACTACTTTATACGCATAGCAATTAGAGTTATATGGTATAATTCACAAGAGATGGTCGCGACATTTGTAGGTGAAAATTTTTTTGTGAGTATATAACGTAAGTGAGTGAAATAAAAGTACCTCCAAAAAGGTCAGCCACAAATGAAAATAATCAGATTGGATTACTTAACAATTCGTGGTTTGTGCATCTGAATACTAATTACAGTGCACGCTGTACAGTGAATTGCGTGCAGTGCTTGGAGACTAAAACTCATCGAGACGGCATTGTGGGGAATGAATGTCAGCTATCGACAGCCAGTCAGGCCCACTGCAAACAAACAGGCGAATTCCCCACGGACAGATATTCGCAGCCTCAGCCACTAGAGCGACCAACTGTTTGTTTTCGAAACGCAATTAAAACTTTGCGACCGCACAAAATTTACGTCGCAGCCAGTTGGCAAGCCTGGTGAGTTGTAATACGCTGTGAGACAGCGTGTACCTACATTACGTCACACTGCTACCCTGGTACACTGCCGTGGTGTCTGAAAGCCAAACTACTGGATATACTGGAGTCCCTCATTTAATATTACAAAGCACTTCTTATAAACTTCATGCTACTGATTTTTTCTGCCTTGGAAACACAGCGTACATTGGGTAGCTCCATCGACAGAAGATGTCGGATTTTTCTGTTTAATTTACTTCTTTTGAGTTTTGGTAAATTAAAAGCTTCCTTAAATATCGCGGGGCACCAGAGAACACTATTGTAAATCAATTATCCTCACTTCTTTTACATAGTTTTCCAATTTATAAAATAAAGTTTCTTCAATAATTGAACAAAAACAAAAAAAAAAACTTCGATATCGTTCTTTGAACCAACACTAAACTACACAATCGCACTTCTTACTGCTAAGAGGCAAGTCCTTATAATGCGATTTATTGGCGTCAAGCATTCAGACTTCTTCTTTATGAACATTAATTTAACTTCCATGTCGTCGTAGAGGTCCTAGGCCAATATCACTTAACGGATCCCTTAATAATTTAAGTAAATGCTCCCCTACCCAGAAACTAACTGCCAGCCAAAAACATTAAACAGCTAGCTTTTTACTATATAAACTCAAGGGAAAAGAATCTCTAAGAATAAAGAACCTGGCCTTTTGCCTAAAAATAAAATAAAAAATATAAATAAACTCTGAGAATAAACTATCTGGCCATTCGCCAAAGAAGTTTAAATTAATTTAGATTCGTGCCTTAGAATAATAATAATCAATAATAAATAATAATAACGTGGTGTGAAACAACATAATTATAGGATACCATATTTGTTATGTTAAAAAGTGTACTGGGAAATTCTGAGGATATTACAAATATAAATTATTTTTTTTTCAGTATTGAGCTATTTTTTGCTTTTTTAATATTTTTAAGATATGCTCCGGATTTTCTCGCTCGATTAGTTAATTATTTCACTATCTGCAGTTGTTCGACAGTGAAGCCATTTGAATACTGCCTAATATAGAACAGTAGGGAACAAATTTTCAAATCGAAGAGCAACACTGAAAAACGAAGTATTTAGTACTTATTTTCTGGAATCTGCAGTTCTCGTATAGCCTTCTGCACTATAAACTAAGTTATAAGGAGCGGCCTAAATCTATGAAGTCTTTATAGCAAGAGTATTGAGGTCGATTCGTTTGCTGCATGTAACTGTAGTATCTACTGTTGGAAACCGTTTTATTGAAGTCTAACTTTCTCCCGCGTTTTCTCAAATTATTTGGGTAGGAACTTAAGATCTACTGATACATATTTGATTTCGTCCTCCTAGAGTTTCATTTGCTAATTGTGTTTGCAGTACAGAGTATGATTTTATTTGTATTCTCTTTATTTGCTCGTAGTGTTTTGTTTTGTTTTTTTTAGGTAAGAAAAGTATCATTTGTGCTAATCCATAGTATATTCTAACTACGAGCCAAATTTAATTCCAGCCTGTTGAACTGTTACGTCATAATTAAGAAATAAACTTTGATCCACTCATCTATCCATACAACCTTTCGCGTTTGTAATATTGTTAGTATTATCAGCATGTTTCTGGCGAAACAGTTGAGATTAAACGCGCATTTCGTCTCTTTCATGACTGGACCTGGTGAGGAAGTAATTGCTTGTTGAAGACTTTAAATTTAAATACCTTGGCATGACATTTGATAACTAGCTCAATTACGGCAGCACACATTGGACAGGTAGTAACAAAAGGTTTCAAAATCCTTCACTTGTTGGAGAGAGTGATGGGGAGATGTATGAGAAGTAAAGGAATTAGGTTACAAAACTTTGGTCAGTCCATTCTTTGAATATGGTAGTGTAGTATCGGACCCACATTTTTGGTATCAAATAGAGGAGTTGGGATGGGTGCAAAGAAGGGTTGCTAGATTTTTCTCTGTAAATTATCGCAGAAAACAATCAGTGACTGATATGATAAAAGAACTGGAATGGGATTCATTGGAAGACAGGAGGAGGGTAAAGAGAGAGATGGGTGTGTACAAGGGGTATATTAGTGATGAGGCATGGAAAGATATTGGTGTAAGAATTAAAAGTAATGCATTGGTGGGAAAAGATGACCATGATCACAAGCTGGCACTCGATTTCAAGCACAAGGGTATGGGAAGATTTTCTTTCGTCTGTAAATTGGTCAGGGAGTGGAATAAATTACCAAGAGAATTGATGAATAACTTACCAATAACGTTGAAAGAATTAAAATTTGTGGAGGTCAAAAATAGGTGGGTACAGGAAAGGAGTAAAATGGGTGTGTAGGAAAATTGCTACCTCTGTGGCGAGATTTGTGACTTAAATAGTCCCCTTGGCACACAGTTTTTTTTTTTTTTTTTTTTTTTTTTTTTTTTGACTGCTTTATGTCTCTCAACAGCGAGGTCTTTAGAGACAGGAAAGGATGGGGGCAAGGAATGGGAAGGAATTCGGCCATGGCCTTTTAAGGAAGCATCCCGCCATTTGCCTGGAGTGATTTGGGAAACCATGGAAAACCCAAATCTGGATGCCCGGAGGGGATTCGAACCGCCGTCCTCCCGAATGCGAGGCCATAACGCTATCCGTTGCACCACCACGCTCCGTTTGGCACACAGTGTAGTGTATTGAAATCACACCTGTTCACTACTCGCATTTTGAAGGTTAAATAAATTATGATGAAAATGTCATAAGAACTTAGGTGATACTAGTAACACTAATGCTTTCAACCTGAAGTTTGTTTTGTGCTTGCCGTAAGAGGCACACTAAGCATCATTACAGGCATAAGGCTTGTTCTGTCCTTCCGTATGTCAAAGTGATGTATGTATGTAGACAACTGTTACTTTTTTGTTTACATGAAAGAAATCCTTGACGTCATTAAACTCATCTCGAAAATATTTCACGATAATTGGATCATAAGATATTGACACGAAAAGCGATCAATAATGGAATTTCTCCGTATATTCCTAACTATGCAGTCATTCTATCCTAATGATGGTCTATTTATATCCTTGATGAGTTGATTCTGTGCGATCACCAATCAGTGATACTGTTTTTCTGAAGTTTGTAGAAATGTTAGGACACACCCGACATGACTTGCAGCTCTTTTTTGGGGTGGTTGGGGGGGGGGGATGCCCATTAGCGTTCCCAGGCCGCCTTAATGTCTCTTGGCACAGAACCAAAACGAGATGAAGGGTGAGGAACAGCTTCGATTAACGTTTCTTTAGATTTACACATAATGTCATCGGGAAGTTAGTGGAACTGAACCCTTCTGTAAGTAGAGGTTGCAGTCATGAATTTAAAGTTCATTAGAACCATGATATACTGTCCTAATAACAATTAAATTACCCTTAAAGTTAAATCTACGTATTTTCAGATATTCGAACCATAATTAAACAACATGTAGGGTTTTTTTTAAATTTAAATTCACGTCTTGTGAAATAAAATAAACAATGCTCATGTTGGTAACACTGCCTCACGGAAGAAACAGTAATACGTTTTAGTCTTTTAACAACAAGCGTGAAGTGTTTATGATTTATGAGTGAAGCAAAAATGTGTCTAGGCGTGGAAGTTGGTGTGTATTTAAGTCTCTTAGAGAATAAAATGTTGAAACCATCAAAAGTTTGGAACAATAATTTTAGTTGTAAAGCGAAGATTTACTGTGAATGCTGGTATAAAATCTCCGAGATTGCTGAAGTGTGTCAGAAGTTCCAGAAAAGTGGAATGACGTAAATCCTCTTCAAAGATATAAATATAGCCCTTTGGCTTCCTTTTCAGAGAAACATCCTTTCAGATACTCATTCCCTTTGTCAACTCGGTTCACCGTTTTCAAATAATATCGCTTCTTGGAAACCTTCCTGCTTACTAGGATTTGCGTGGGCGTTATTTACTGTATTCTGGTAGTCTTTCTGAAAGTAGTGAAGCGCTCCTCAAACAAAACAAAATCGATAAAAGCACTAGGATCCTGTTCGTTTATTCGGAATCGGAACTACGTTGCCTCATCAAACAGTGATACTTTTCAACACACCGCAGTTATATAGCAGCCGGTCATGAAGTTTTTCTACTGGGTATTTCTTGATTACCAGACCGTTTAAAGTATCGGCATTGATACGACCAGTTTCTTTTGCATCTTTTTTTCAAAATGTAATAGCTCATACATTACGTAAAACGTTACTGTATAAAAAACGGTTTTATTAGCTTTCTTCCAAACTCTTATCCATTGATAGCTACGACAGCTATGCACTTAATATCGCTTCTTGGAAACCTTCCTGCTTACTAGGATTTGCGTGGGCGTTATTTACTGTATTCTGGTAGTCTTTCTGAAAGTAGTGAAGCGCTCCTCAAACAAAACAAAATCGATAAAAGCACTAGGATCCTGTTCGTTTATTCGGAATCGGAACTACGTTGCCTCATCAAACAGTGATACTTTTCAACACACCGCAGTTATATAGCAGCCGGTCATGAAGTTTTTCTACTGGGTATTTCTTGATTACCAGACCGTTTAAAGTATCGGCATTGATACGACCAGTTTCTTTTGCATCTTTTTTTCAAAATGTAATAGCTCATACATTACGTAAAACGTTACTGTATAAAAACGGTTTTATTAGCTTTCTTCCAAACTCTTATCCATTGATAGCTACGACAGCTATGCACTTAACCGACCATTTCTAAAAAACATTAATGTAACATTTTTGTATTCAGAATTATTGCTGTCACCATAATAAATATAGAAGTATCCAACTCACTCAATAGTGCGGATTTTTTTATATATAAAGCTACATGTAAACATTTTGACTGCGAGTAGAAAAAATAGTGTCGTTATCCACGAACCATGCAACTCACTGGACGAAGTTTCATTGTTTCCTACACTAAGCAGCCCAGGAACTTCGGGAAGCCTAGAAATAAAGAAAAACGTCTATCTTTATTTGTCTGTTAACTTGACTGAACGCGATGATAACTTTATGGAGTCTCAAGTAACTGTAGGAGTAAGTGATCATGAAGTAACTCTGGTGGATATTAGAGGATTCAGTAAATCAGTAACCAAAATTGAAGGGGGAAATAGGTACAATTATAAAAAGACACAGATTTAGAAATTGAAGAGATATTTCAAAGAAAGTGTCAACGAACGGAGCCGAATTGGAAAGCACTCAAGGAAGTAGTAAAATGGGGTAAAGAAATATATATTCCAAAACAGAAAGTAAAGAGAAGTACATAACCTATGCACTATAATTGGGAGGTGAGTTATATACGTTGGTGAGAATAGTATATAACAGAGTTAAGAGACAGCAAGGTAGTAATGAATATTTTTAAAAACTAAACAAAGACTTAATAATAACAAAGAAAGTGACTGAAGATGGGTTTATGAAGAATATTATTGGTGCAGGAGGGCCACGGACAGATGCATCTAGAAGTTTCTATGGACATGTTAGAAAACTGATGGGAAAAGGGGAGAGAGGGTTGTTGAGGCAATTATAGATAAGGGTAGGGAAGAAGTTACTGAGGATCTCGATCGACCGCGCTAAAGGACTTCCCTTTACCACCATCCGGCGTCCTGATCGAGCCAGCGAGAGCGCCAGCTAACCAGGTGGGAGACAAGGGAACTACGACGGCCAGGTGGCTTATCAGTACTCTGTGATTTACGTCGCGTGACCACGTGTACGGTTTACCTTATATTTATCCTAGTGTTTAATTAATATCTGTTCGAAAGTGCGCCTTAGCTTTCATTTAATACTCTACGGGGTGTAGTTACTCCGTAGGAGTAGTGAAGTTTTGCCATCTGTCTCAAAACGTGTAATTGTGTTCTTTCGTGTGATACGTGTATTTTTTGTTTATAAAGTGTATAGATTATGAGGCGGTGATTAGGGACCTTCCCGCGGTTCACCTTGATCGCTGCGGCAAACGTGGGGGCTGGAGCTTCATCGGAGTGATTCACACAGTTTTGAAATTATTTCAGTGAAATAGATATGCTGCAAAATCTGAACAATTTTGAAAACATTTATTACAGTAGTAATGTTTTATTTATGTTTTTCACTTTTTTTATGCATGTACGAATTCTCTAGTCACATTCAAGCAAACATAAAATTTACATAAAAATAATTCTTCGTAATTAAAAAAAAGGTCTTACTAAGCGGTACTGTGTAATCTAAAATAAATTAGGCGATGTGATTTAGTTACATCAGAAAGACGGACATAGCATGAAGCAAATGCTTTTGCTAATATAATAATATGATTTGATCTTTTTCCATACACCTGACTACCAATACTTAAGATTGACATTTTTATTATTAAAAGAATTGATTTAATTCTTCGCATATGGCGAGTAATAAATTCATGTGTTGAGAAAACAGTATTTAATAAAATTTAGATTCAATTCAGTGCACAACCAAAGTACCATAAATTGAGTTCGCAGGTTTTGTCAAACAGGAAAATTGGCAACATAGTTTTTTAACCTTTAAAACTGAATTTCCTCAAGTGCGTAAGTAACTAATTTTTTTTTTATAAATGGATTAAATTTTAAGAATTCTTTAGATATATCAAAAAGAGTGTACCATATTAGAAGCCAAAGCTTTAAGAAAAATAAATTACAATAATATTTGTTTGAAATGACCGTAACCACACACATAGCTTGACAGAATGCAAATAGATGTTATGATTCATTCATTAACGTCCCTTTAAATATTTAAGTATTTGACAAATTTTGTAAGTGTGTTAAATGGACTGAGATACTTACATAGTAACTGAAGAATAATTTGGTAAATTGTGCCAGATATCATATATGAGTGTATTTTTGATGTTTTGAAATTGTTCATTTTTGTTGATGGAGTGCAAAGTATGTCGAAGATACTGCCTTTTATTCTTATATTCATACATTTTTCATACTAGCATGACTCTGACCTTGGTTTTGCAGATATTGACAGAATGTCCAAATCCTACGCTTCGTAAAACTAATTTATCTACATCTACTCCTATACGCTGCAAGGGAGGAAGGATTATGTAAACATCAGTTCGCCACCTTATTTCTCTGCTATCATTACGACACACTTATCTAGCTAGGCAAAGTACTTCTGCGCAGTCGTAAATAAACATGGGTGTTTGCATGTGTGATAATAAAATTGATTGGTATATAGGTCAGCAGTCTGATAGTTAATCCCCTCAGCATCAGATCGATGTTTACTTTCGTAAGGGCCATAACAATGAGGATAAAGAGAGATCGGAGCACACAAGGCGTATAGTCGTGTTGAGACTTGAAACAATATTGGCAGAAGAAGTCAGGGATAGGAATAAATTACCATTGGAAGTAGTGAATAGATTACCGAGCGTGGTGGGTGAGTGGTTAACGCTCTGGCCCCACATTCCCGAGGACGTAGGTTCCAAACCCCGTCCGGGCATTCAGATTTGGGTTTTTCATGGTTTCCCCAAATCACTTCAGGCGAATGCCGGAATGCTTTCTAAAAAAGGCCGTGACCAAATTCCTTCCTGTTCCTTGTCTCCCATCCTTTCCCGTCTCTAATGACCTTGACGTCTACGAGGGGTAAAGCAATATGAAGAAAAAAAAGAATAGATTAACTAAAACAACGAAAGAGTTTAAAACAAAAGTAGATGGATGTTTAAATTACGCTCAAAGAATAATAAAGATGATAATAATAAAATACCAAATTAATGTGTAGGGAAATTGCCAAGGGGGCATGCACTCCGTCGAAACTAAATTAATGCAACCACAATCTTACTCAAGATGACTACCCATGAGAATTTTACATGAGTTGCAGTTATTCAAAATTTGAGTTATGGATCGCAGTATAGAATTCGTGTGCTTATCCCACTTGATGTTAGGTGTTGTGTTGTGTCAGGTGGTGATCATGGGCTCGAGCACGACGTCGACGTCGTCCAACAACACGATCAACACGTCGACGGACTCCGCCAACACGGTGGCGACGCTGATCACGGTGACGGACGGCGACTGCGACGACGAGGATGGGCCCGAGCCGGAGACGAAGGCCTTCTCGACGCAGCCGCCGGCCGACGGGGAGCGCGCCTCGTCCATAGCCGCCCTCGCCGCCGCCCACCACTCAGACAGGGACCTGCTGCTGCTAGACGACATATTCGGGTGAGGCCACTTCCCAACTCTATGTCATGTGAGCGGAGGATTGCATAAATCATACTGCAGCTAGGTATGTACAATATTCACATTTATTTACAAATAGTACATCACCAACTTTTAACCAATCATTTGTTTCCCTAATTACCTTTGTCACAGCCACTTACCCTTACGACTAATGTCACGGGAGACCAAAATGGAGCTACGTAGTTTATGGACGCTCCCTAACGTACTGGCCAAGTATGCACTGGTGGAAACGTTCCACCATTGGGGTTTGAATCGTGCGGGGTTCTATTCACTGCTGTGGACTACTTGCAACCTCGATATCGTGTCGCACTAGCGAAGTAATAGAAGGTTGGGATCCAAAATATTGCAACAGTTCTTTTCTTTTTATATGTCTTGCGTATCAAGCGGATTCCCGTGGAGTTCAGCCGACTAGTGCCAGTTTTTAAATGATCGCCTCGTCCGCTTCTGTATTTAGTACTGCCCTTACCTTCCCCTGAAATATCTCTTCACTTTTGAAATAACCCACATACAACCATGGGATTGTGATACTGTGTTCTGAATGACGTGTGTATACAGGGTAAGTCAAAAAGGACTTTACAACTTTGGAATGATATAGAAATTTAATGAGACAACTTACAGAATCGCATTTTTATTATATTAAAACCTTGTATTTTATTTGTTGAGTATGAGCGAGTCGTACGTGCGGCAACACGCTGAGTGGAAATCCTGCCGTTAGCTCAGCAAGAAATTTTACGCGCGTGTCAGAGTCGCACGCGTAGCTAAGGTCACTTTGCAGCAAACAACTTGCAGCTTCGCCCATTTGTGTCTGATCTGTAAGAGCGACAAGTCGATATCGATGGGACCGCTAGTACCCGCCAAGATTCTCGCCTTCTACATGTCATAGGATCATCACTACAACATACCCTAGTTTGCTGGAATTACGTCGCATGGAGTCGCAGATGTATTTTTATCCTTGTGATCAATTACTCATGTTGCAGTAAACATCAGGTCTAACGACTTCAGTATTTCATTCGACTAATGCAAACCCGTATGATTCTCCATTCCCATGAAGCCAACAATTAATATTTTTAGGCGTCAGACAAACACAGAAGACTAGTGGCGCGGCGTAAGAAGAATACGTCGCAAATCTTAGCTAAGGTGACTGAGTACAGACTATACACACAGCGATCCGATAAAACAGTCACCACAGAGGCTTTATCGACACGAAAAGAAGCAGAATGATTATATAAATGGTTTACATTCAGACTTTAGGTTGTTTGTTGGTGACAAAATGTTATTTCATAGGATCAGAATGAGAGAGAAGTGTGCAGAGTGGCCTGGACAGGATAACTAACAGGGTAGGTCAACATGCCAAGAAGTGTCAACTTGTTACGAACACAGATAAAAAAAAAACTACCTGAATGTCATTTATCATTGTAAAGTCAGGAAGGATTTACTAACTGAAAGCAGGGGCGTAGCTACCACAGGGCTAGGTGGTGCAGTGCACCGGGGCCCCTACGCTCAGGGGGCCCACAAGCATACCTAAGGGGGCCTCCGAGTGCACCTCTGGGAGCTCCCAAGCGCAGTTCAGAGAGCCCAAGGACCTTCACGGCAAGCTGGCGAACTAAACTGCACAAGGCACAATGGCATGTAACAGCAAGAGGATTCAGATACCAGTGAGGTTAAGGAAACCTCTTGGAGACCATAGCTTGAATATAGTATTGAGATATGGAATCCATCTTTTACAGGAGGTGGAAGGCGTAAAAAATTGCAACACCAAGAAGGAAACACGTGGTTGCAGTGATATCTATTCCACAGATTAGGGATATGGTAATATACAAATGATTAGAATTGCAGAACTGTACTAGTACTTTGACCACGAGAAATCAGTACTGTACGAAGCCGCCTCATGCTGCAATCAGAACCTTAGAAACTCGTGGCATGGAGTCAAAGGGAACCTGGATATGGTGCTGTGGAACACTCTGCCAGGCGGTTTGTAAGTATCGTCAGTGGTTGCAGGAGGTTCAGAGCAAACTAGTTGCCGACAGACCATTTTCCAGACAAGTTCTATCGACGGAAATGTCAGACGAACGTGCAGGCCAATGAAGCAGTGGTTCCCGTTGTTCTTCGAAGAAAGCTTGCACATTCCACCCCACTGTGGCCAGACGTTGTCCTGCTGAAATACGGCATGTAGAGCTGGCTGTAGGAGGTCCAGTGCCTCGGGTTGTAACCTCCCCGCATGTGGCTGTTGCTGTTCAAAATGCCCTCAGTACTCAGTAGGCGAGATTACGTGCTATAGCCAAAGCGGCCTTAGTCATCACACCTGGAGTTTGTCCGCTAAGCCGCTCAAAATGCAGTCTGCCAGATTGGGCTCACATGCACAAAATAAAAAAAGTTCTTTATGAGTCCTAGATCAATATATGAAACTAAAGGCTCTGTTTTCTATATCTTTATTTATAAAGATGAATGTTTGTTTGTTTGTTGGTTTGTTTGTTCTTATATACAAATCCACAGTTTTCATCCGATCTTGATGAAACTTTGCACACTTATCCTTTGAAACAAGGAGAAAAATACTGTCTACATTTGGTTGAAAAATTATCTGTATAAATAACACATGTTGTGTCATAACTTCGAAATACGGCGATAGACAGACAGGTTGGAATGTGGACGTCTCCAGACCGTGCTTCCGTGTAGTGAACTGGCAGCTCAGTGGCTAAAGAGCTTGCTTACGAACGTCGTGGTCTCCGGTTCAAATCTCCGTGGAGGCTAAAATTTTTAAAAATTGTTTTTCAGTGTAAGAGTCAGGCCTTGGCCGTAGGTTATTTGGATTGAATGTTAAACTGTAGGTATTATAAAGTTAGGGGTGCAATGCGAGGCAAATCGTAGGTAGTCTTGCAATTTTGCAGGTGTACACTTTTTTACGTTATAATGATCCCTCAGGTGTTGTTCGCAGTCATTGTGTGAGTGTGAACCACAGTAATACTAATATAAATACGGAAGTAAGTCTCTGTCTTTTTGTTACGTTTTGACGACTATATGGCTATATCGTTGTGATTGAATTTATAAGGAAAGCTGTATGAAGGGCACAGGATATTTTTTCCAGTATGATGAACAGTTTTAGTCACGAAATTTTGAAATCTTATCGAATAGTGACAGAAATATGTTGGAAATTGATTCTCTTCAAGAGGCAAGTTCGACGGTAGAATTATATAGTGATAGCTTTCCTGTCATATTATGCCGACTCGATATTCTTTGGGACAATCCTTCGTTACCAACAACTTTTTATATTTAATCCTGGCAAAAAAATTCTTAATCCACGCGTACTAAGTCGCGGGTACGAGGCTAGTAATAAATAATAATTAGAAGAAAGGGGTAAATGAATGATCAGGGCAATTGTCACCTGAGCGTGCGCTCCGTGGCAATTAAATTAAATGAAATTGAAAATGTGCTGCAACGAGCTCTCATGTGCCGTATTCCGACGCTAGAACCAAGGATGGAGGAACCATGATTTCCTAGTACTTTCCTTTGGATTTGCCATTTGTAAGACTAGAATGGTGTTAAGTATTTCTACCCATAGTTGCCATAATTTTGCAGCTTTATACCTGGTCGACAGAGGGACATTGAGAGAGCTGGAAGCATTATTCGCAATAAATGCGAATAAAACCAGTCTTATGTTATATCCTCAAATTTCTTCAACCATTCATATGACTGAGTTGCACGACAAGTGTTTGCCATTTTTTCTCAGCGGCGGATAGCACTATAATCTAGGCGGCTATGACAGACCAGTACGTATCTCCATTTCAACGGCCGGCTAGATTAGAGTACGATCCACCGCCGTAAAAATAGTCAGGACCTATTGTGCATCTTAACCTATTAATGCAGTGTTATATGATGTGCGTATGATGGGCTTTCTACGATAAACGTATCTCAGCAATTTGGTGATGGATTGTTATGCAGCTCGACGAGACAAATCGAAAGAGCAAGATTTTGTTTTTTATATATATATGAAAATTAGTTATAGCTACAGTTCCTTGTGCATTTGGCGACGTTTTCCTTGTGATCCATGCGGCATTTCAATCTAACCAAACAAGCTCTAGGAAGAAAACAAAACAAACATTGCGCATGTCCAACGGGTATTTCCTTTTCGGCTTGGGCGATTTCATCCTGACCGCTTTCAGTTTTGACATCCAATATCTGAAGAACTAAGCAAAATATCAAAAAAATTATTCTTCAATTTGTTTCTTCCAGTTACATAAGAATACTTCAACAAATTCAGCTTTGGCAAAAAAAAATCTGGTCCATACCGCATTTCGAACTAAAAAATCTTTTTTTTAGATACAATATCTCGAGATCTAAGGGAGATATTAAAAAATTATGCTTCATTCGATTTGTTTCGTTGCGTTACATAAGAATGCACCATCAAATTTGGATTTGGAGAATTTTTCTTCTAGTCAATACCGCATTTCGACTTAAAAAAAAAACCTCAATTTTGAGACACGATATCTCGAGAAGTAAACCAGTTGCAATAAATTTTATTCATCACTTTCGATTCTTTCTTGTCAATTACTTCAGAATTAAACTAATGAAACTATGGCACCATAGTTATCGTTGAAATCCCCGTGTGATGTTTCTATAACCACTGGTGCTTCTTAAACAGTGAAGAATCTGCAGTTGATCAGGATGAATGTGAGTCAAATATAAGAAGAGGAAAGACGGTAATGAGAAAGGATAGGATAACGAATGAAAACATTATAGATGCAGGAAAAGAGGAACCATTAAAAGAGATGATAAGCCGGAAAAAGAAGCGACATATGAGAAGAAAAATAAAGGAAACGGGAACGAGAGAAACATCATGAGATACGTCACTGAAAGGAATGGAGTAGGTATACAGCAAAGAGCAGAGAACCGCACAAAAGTGATAACACAGATTTTTTTTCATTCAAAAAATGTTACATGAAATTCAGTATTATTCAATAGAAATATAACTACCATAAGTCGAAGATGCTAGACTCACATTCTTATCCTTG
>CM061919.1:204844938-204911855 GCA_031002005.1 Vandiemenella viatica | reverse complement strand
ATTGCCTGCGCATTCCGCCCCTGTCGTAGCCACCTTAACCTAACCCGATAGTCCTACTGGGTACAGGGGACCTACAGTTTAATGTGGGATCCGAACAACGGATTTCACCGCGTATTTCACTTACACAGCTAGAGATTAAGGTATGGTTAAGGGCCTATGAAAATCCCTGCCGAGACAGGGATTATAAATGGGAACCTTTCACTTTCCAGTCAGACACCTTAACCACAAAACCATCAGACCGTTCAACACGAATATATAACACTTGTTGCCCGGTCGAGCCTACAAGAGTCAGACTTTTGCACACGTCACCACGAAAATGTCTACTTCCCACTTCCGAATAGAGTTCCGGCACTACAGCAAATCCAGTTTTGCTATGAATGGCTGCAACGTAGTGTGCCTTCACACTAATATGGCCAATCGAAGGTCAGTAGCTCTCTCCCGCGAGAATCATATTGTTTTGCAGCGAGGCTTGCAGTGCTGTGAACCGCTAGTTCAGTTTAGAAAGAGGCCGGACGGGCAGTGGTGAGCCCAGCGTACTAAAAGCCCTTATGTGCAGCTCGTTACTACGCCGTTACGGCTGGTATCTCTTGGGCATTACTGTTCGGATACATTCATGCGGCATAATATGATTACTTACATCGATCGCATCTTCCCTCCCTGGAGGGAATTCTACGTTCAGTGTTCGCACTTCACGTATCAATATTATATAGTTCGTAGGAATCTATATCTATAAAACGAAAACCGCATATATTTGTCACAAAAACTGTGAAACTACTGAGCAGATTTCGATGGGTTTTTAACTGTTTTAAAGCTTATAATCTCAATTCATTTGTTTGGCATGTCTTGTTTTAACGTTAAATAACGCAGAAGCACTAAATGAAATTCTGAACGTGTGATGACAAATCCCAAAGATGGAATGATTAGATGTTACATACTTCACACTAAACACGCAACTACAATGTCTCTGACCATAGCCTTTAGTAAAAGGAATGAGATAACTTTACAATAATAACTATTTTGCACACTAAACAAAAATTCAAGTATTATTTCCTTTAATTCGGTATATTCAATTTTTAAACGCCATAGATAGCCGTAAAAACAACAGAGATTTTCTTTAACCACATCTCTGGGCGTCAGTATTAGTCTTCTTTTCACAATAATATCATTTATTTACGATAATATAATTCTGGATTCAGTTTTGATATTTTTATAAATGGCTGATTCTGCGGAGTTAAAGTATCTGGCGTTTCGAGTAAAAAGTATATCCATTCACTACGCAATTGAATCAAATGTGAGTTGTTTATTAATGTAGTAATGCAATTTCTTAACCAAATTAATGAAGCTTGATACCCATGAATCTTTTCGGACGAATGAAAATATTTTTTTTTAACTGCTTCACGTCTCTTGTTAACATCGAGGTCTTTAGAGACGGGAAAGGATGGGGGGCAAGGATGTGGGCAAGGAATGGGAAGGAATTCGGCCATGGCCTTTTGAAGGAAGCATCCCGGCATTTGCCTGGAGTGATTTGGGAAACCGTGGAAAACCCAAATCTGGATGCCCGGACTGGGATTCGAACCGCCGTCCTCCCGAATGCGAGGCGAGAACGCTAACCGGTCGAATGAAAATAGTGTACGTGCAAATAAACTTCAGCCCACCCATTTCTTGGTAGGGAGCGGGTGAATCTAGGTTTGCTTTAATTCCGAAAGTGGTGGTGCGAATTTTATGAAAGTTTCTACAAATGTTTCTCATTGCGCGAATAAAAATAGCATACGGGTAAATCTACGCCAACTATACCGGGCAACGCCGGGAACTCTGCTAGTATTAAATTAATGTATGACCAGCAGGTGAGTCATTACAACGATTTTAAAGTGAAACTTCTGTGAGCACGGTAGGAGAAAATTTGTTAGCGTTAAGTGCGTAACCGCCTCAACGCTCTGCGCATGCGCGGTTGACGATATTTTGAATCAAGCAGCTATTGAACAGTGAGTATTCACTACATCATTTTGAGCTAATTAGTGTTACGCGTTACGTTTTCAATGCAATGTATAACAGGGAATATACGTGTTTCATGAGTATACCTAAAATTTATCAAATATCATAAAACTCAAGTTGTTTTCATACTCAATGACACACGTGCCAGTATTTTTTTCTTATGTTTTTACGCCCTGTTAACAGCGAGGCCATCAGAGGGAGAGGATATAAGAACAAGGATCGGGAAGGAATGAAGGAATCCGTTCATTGGTTTCAGAATAAACCATCCCTGCTTTCGGGAAACCATATAAAACTGAAATCTGAATGGCCGGAAGGGGATTTTATTCCACGCCCTCACAGTTTAAGTTAAAAGGAGAAAACTTTTTTCTTGAAAACGACGATTCATATGACTGGCGTAGTAATCTCGTTAAAACTTTTTCTTACTAAAGGAATTATTCCTATCGTTATTGCTTTCCATTATACAACTTACCATATTCTTAGAAAAATTCTCATTTTTGCTAAACGTGTCTTCACAAAGGCGTCGGAGAATTGACTTATGTTACTACGCAAAACCTCCCAAAAACCTAAATAAACTATACTCGTCCGTCAAATCGAGGTTTGAATCTGGATTCACAGTTCCTTCTGTAATTCCTTTCATTTCTCAGATGAGAATTTGAGCTCTTTTGTCCTTGTATCGTCGGTCTATTTCAGGTACAGAGGTCGGTTACCTGGAAAGTTCAACCACAGTGTCCAGATTAACTTTTTTTACTTAAGCCTTTACGCCTCTTCGACGTCATTAGAGGTGGGAAAAAACCGGGGGGCAAGGAATTGGAGGAAATTCGGCAATGGTATTTTGAAGAAACCATCCCGGCATTCGCCTGGAGTAATTTCTGGAAACCGTGGAAAACCCAAATCTGGATGATCGGATGGAGATTAGAACCCGCGTCCTTCAGAACGCGAGGCCAGAGCGTTACCACTCACCCACCACTCACTGTTGAATTAACACAAATTTTTATTATAAAAGCTAATTATATTTTGGTAAGTGTACGCATTCCTGAACCATGTCATTTTATTACGCATATTGTATATATTTATTAGTTTTTACTGGCTTTATACTTTTTATCTTATAAACATACAGCGCAAACAAATTGTTCTAGAATAAGAGAGAAAAGTTTTAAAAAAAAAAAAAAACTACCTATATGCAGGAATATGCAGGAATATGCAGAATGTTTACAGTGAGAGCATCACATGAAAACGTTTAGTTACAATTACTGACTATAGCAAACAGCAATATACAACTCGTTTTATTGAATAACATTTGAGTGAGTATCAGGTAGGTAGGCTTCTGTAGCCTGTAAAACACGACACTGGAAGAGAAGAGTGTGTGAATCCAATTTGGTTGGAGAGAACGCCTCACGTGCTAAAGAGGATTCGACAGCAAAACAGACAGGCGACTCTCGTGTATTTGAACGTTTGTGGGGACCGGAGAGTGCGGCAAAAAATAGAAAAAATGTGTCAAGCTGCAGGTACAGAGAGCACGGACAAACTCGCAAAATCAAATGCGTTCCACACCACAGGCAATCTGCTGGTGGAACCACTCAAAATGCTGCCGACAACACACGCAATTCTCGTCGACACTTCAAACCAACGCTGCTCTACAGAGAAAGTTAAGTGTCACTAAATTTCGATGTGTAAAGTATGAATAAAAATTTAAATTGTTTTATGCATTTAACGCTTGAGACGTGGAAATATTTAAGGTTGTAGCACTTCTATCTGTCAAGAACAGTTCCAACTCATTTTTTTAACAGCCATTACTACAGGTACTGCTGCAAGTTTGGCACAATTACTGACGCTGAAGTGGGAACTGGAAAGGATATGTAGTTACATAGGTCAACATAGAGTGAAGATAAATGCAAATTAGAGTAAGTTTACTAGGTGTACACGTCAAAAGTAACAGTAATTCTTTTATGGTTATACGGTGATGACGAGTTTCTTGTTAAACACCTTGAGGGTGAATAATTTTACATAACACTTGATGAGAAAATCAGGTGGACACGAGTGGTACAAGGGTTCATTATTTTTTGGAGAGGTTGATAATGGGTGTGAGGAATGGCGCATCAAAACTTTGGTCACACAGTTGATTAAGTACGGTGGGTAGTAGTGTGAAACCCACATGATGGATATTAAATACAGGAACTAGAACGTGCACAAAGGAGTACAGCTAGATTTGTTTATTAAAATTACCACAGAATAAAATGAGTAATTGATATTTAAAGGATTTGGGTTAGGAGTTACTGGAAACAGAAGGCGGGTGAAGACATTGCTTGGAGTGTGCAAGGTACACACTGGTTATGAGGCTTGGATGGATATTGCTGAAAGAATCGGGAATAATACCTAGAAAAATGACTATGACCACAAGTTGGCACTTGATTTCAGACTTAAAGGAGTGGGAAAATTTCTTTTGTAGGCAAGCGAGTCGGGTATTAGTATAAACTATCAATGGAAGTGCTGAAAATTTAGCCGTTAATGACTGAAATAATTTAAAATAAAAATTCGTGAAGGACAAAAGTATACGGATGCTGAAGGTTCCCTCGATAAAATTAATATCATGGAAAATGTCGTAATAGGAAAGTAAATGTGTAGAGAAATGGCCACTGGTGTGTATGCTCCGCTGCAAGTATTTTAAACTAGCCTCGTACCCGCGACTTCGTACGCGTGGATTAAGAATTTTTTTTGCCAGAATTAAATATAGTAAGTTGTTGGTAACGAAGGATTAGTCCCAAACAATATCGAGTCGGCATAATATGACAGGAAAGCTATCGCTATATCATTCTACCGTTGAACCTGCCTCTTGAAGAGAATTAATTTCCAACATATTTCTGTCACTATTCGATAAGATCTCAAAATTTCGTGACTACAACTGTTAATCATACTGGAAAAAATATCCTGTGCCCTTCATACACTTTTCCTTATAAAATTACATCACAACGATATAGCCATTTAGTCGTCAAAACGTAACAAAAATACAGAGACTTACTTCCGTATTTATAATAATATTACTGTGGTTCACACTCACACACTGACTGTGAACAACACCTGAGGGATCATTATAACGTAAAAGAGAATACACCTACAACATTGCAAGAATACCTACGATTTGCCTCGCATTGCGCCCCTAACTTTCTAATATCTACAGTTTAACATTCAATCCGAATAACCTACGACCCAGGCCTGACTCTTACGATGAAAAACAATTTTTAAAAATCTGATCCCCGACGGAGATTTCAACCAGAGACCACGACGTTCGTAAGCAAGCTCTTTAGCCACTGAGCTTCCAGCTCACTACACGGAAACACGGTCTGAAGACGTGCATATCCAACGTGTCTGTCTATCGCCGTATTTCCAAGTTATGAGAATCAATTGCCAACATATTTCTGTCACCATTCGATAAGGTCTCAAAATTTCGTGACTACAACTGTTAATCACACTGCAAACAATATCCTGTGCCCTTCATACAGATTTCCTTATAAAATTCCATCACAACGATATAGCCAATTGGGAGTCATAACGTATCAAAAAAACAGAGACATACATCCCTAATTATAATAATATTACTGTGGTTCACACTTACACACTGACTGCGAACAAAACCTGAGGGATCATTATAACGTAAAAAAGTATACACCTACAACATTGCAAGAATACCTACGATTTGCCTCGCATTGCACCCCTAACTTTCTAATATCTACGGTTTAACATTCAATCCGAATAACCTACGGCCCAGGCCTGACTCTTACGATGAAAAACAATTTTTTAAAATCTTATCCCCGACGGAGATTCGAACCGGAGACCATGACGTTCGTAAGCCAGCGCTTTAGCCACTCAGCTGCCAGGCCACTACGCGGAAACTCGGTACGGAGTCGTCCACATCCAAAGTGTCTGTCTACCGCCATATTTCGAAGTTATGAGACAAATGTGTTATTTATACAGATAATTTTTCAACCAAATGTAGACATTATTTTTCTCCTTGTTTCAAAGGATAAGTGTGCAAAGTTTCATCGAGAGCGGATAAAAACTGTGGATTTGTATGAAGAACAAACAAACCAACAAACCAACAAACAAACAAACAAACAAACATTCATCTTTATATATAAAGATTAAGCAAACTGAAGCGGTGGCCAACGCTGTTTCGTTAAATTTCTTACAAAAGAAACACAAAACGATCAGAAACTTGTGAAATAGACTGAAGCCATAAATCTGAAACTCTTAACATTAGACGACATTTACAGGAATCACTTTATTCTATGGTAAGTGAATTTTGTAGACACAATCAGAACTGCTATTTAGTCTGCATTTATAGTAGTGAAATTCTGGCAACTGTGAAAGTTAATTAACGGCGTTCATAACTGTGTACCATAAAAAATAGTATTTTACATTTTTATTGCTGCGGAGTGAATGAACTTAATTGCTGCGGTTACTTAATAACATTCACTGCGAACGTCGCTTCGGAATAATGATTGACACAACATTGATCCCATTCCCACGATTTTATTTATTTACAGTTTTACAACAAGCTCTGAATTAAATCACTGATAGATCTCCACGTATATCAGCTTCATACTGAGATGTTTTATTGCTTTTTATAATGAACCTACACTCTTACGTACAAAATTTATAAATAATTTTCGGCTCATGCATGTATATTGCATCAATCATATCTCCGGTAATGTTCAGTGAAGATTTTAGATTATGGATTGTTTGCTTAGTAACAGCTAATCATCTTAGTCACTGAATGTATTAAGCCGCTCAGCTGTTACTTGTTTTAAGTGAACAAACAATTAGTAAACATAAAAGCATAAAACGGGGGAAGAGGGAGGGGGATTTGAAGGAAATCGTATTCAAGAAAAATGCATTGATTTAACACATTGATTTTTGACTCTGCGGTAGTATATTTAAATTACAAGTTCGCAAAACTATGGAGAAATACGTGCGCTGGTTACATTAAGTTTAGAGTCGCGCTACAGTAGTTTTAGACGATCTGCTTCAAGGTGCAAGGTGACACTTGGAAAAGAACCGATACTGTGCGCTTACACGGATACAGTGGGAGGGCGATCAGTTTCCCAAACGACGCGCCCAGGCTGACCTTTGGAAAGGAGTGGGTGTTGAGTTTCCCTCGGGATTCCACTGTCGTTCATTGGCTGTCCCGAGCACCCTACTCGCTAAGGCCCTATCCAGCCAGAGGTGCTCAGTTGACGAACCCTCCACGCAACCGTGTAATTACCCGTCATCCCCGAAATACCACGCAGTTTGCGGAATTTTCACTACAGAATCCACAAGTGGATCTAGCCAACTACATATCTAAGATGTAAAACGTCTCTTCCCCATAAATTATCGACGGATAAATATTTCTAACCTCTAAGCTAAAACCAATGACTCACATATTATCCTCCACAGACACTTATAATTTTAAACAAAATATTTTAAACGTTGAGATACTAAATTAGTTACTGGAGATGTTCGTAATTATCGTCGCCTCTTCAAAATATTGTTTGCAAAAAAGTAAGTTATACTATCATGGTTACTGCTTTTACTGTTCATTTCTCAGGTATTCTACCTTAATCCTTGCAGAAAAAATCCAAAGTTTGCTGCAAATTCGTCAAACTATAATATAATGCTAAAAAACTCGTATTGAAATCACCTTCTTGGGTACCTATCACCGTGATTTGGAACTGTCAATTAGGCTTTGAAATATAAATTTCTAATATACTTTGTTGCTGTCTTAAATTTCTATACGGAAATGTGCTGTAAGGAGTCTGGTTTCAGTATTACGTTTTGAGTCACAACACAAGTTACTTGAAAAACAATTATCTCATTATTAATTAAATTAATTGTAATCGCACTTATCTCAAAAGTAAACTATGTTCGTAAGTCTTCATATGCGCAAATATATATCTGCAATAGGGGTGGACTTATTAGACGTAGGATAGAAAAATTTAAAAAGAAAATAACTGACCCTACTGACTTCAACCAGCAAGCTTGTCGTACGACAATGTCTGCCTCTCCTACGCGCGCTTACTATCAAAAGTTATAATTTATGATGAGTAGTAGATAAGATTAAAAACTAAACCTGCGTAGGGAAATTTGAAAAACATTAAAAATGACTATAAACTGCTAGTATAAACGCGTCTATGAGAATCGTTTTATCAAAGAAATAAAGTAAGCTAAACCATGAAAGACACGAATTATCTCTTGGGCAGTCACTATTTGTGCCATTTTACTCAGTAGTTGGTCTGGTGATTCAGTGGTTAAGGCGTATGACTGGAGATCAAAAAGTCCCAGGTTCGAATCCCTGTCTCAGCAGGTATTTTCAACGGCCCTTAAACCTACATTCACCTCTGGCACAGGTTGCTGTGTAATGTAAAGTACGCTAGTACGCTTCCGTGGTTCGGATTTTACGTTAAATCGTAGGTACCCTGTACTCGGTAGGATTACCGGGATAGGTTAAGGCGGCTACGATAGTGGAGGAATGCGCAGCCAATGAAATCCCTGTCACCAGGTCATTACAATACCACACCAGCCTTGCTCAACTACTTAGATACTTCAACAAACGCTATAAAATAGAAACAGATAATTTTTATCATCACCATCCAGCTCGGAATTCTGAGAACTTATCTTCAAGAATTTATGGTTTCCTATCAAGGGCTCATGTATACAGGTACTGTTTCAAAGAGTGTTGAGCAGACTCCCTTAGTGAAATGTGTTACTTCGAACAAAATACAAAGAATGGAGTTATTATCCCTTTACCCAGTCTTAACGGCCTACAGCATTCCTTGGGATCAATCTTTCGTAACATAGCCGAAATAATTTTTGCTAGAGCACAAAGCGGGATGGATAAGAAGTGAATTTGTATGGTATTAGTGGCCGAACGGGCCATAAGCGTTGTTAGGCCGAAGTGGGAAAGATTCCTTTTGCCTCGCGTTCAGCCTATACCGTGAAATCCTAACACCAGAGTGTTTTAGAGTACCTCACCTGTACAACACAAATCCCGTAAAAATTAGCCACCATACCGGCCTTAAAACTAAGTGAAGTGCTGTAACTAAACACTGCGCTGCCAAATCTCTAACTGGATCAATGTGTGACCGGGATACGAAAAAGTGAACAGGCCCTCTGATGTTAAATTCTAGAATATTCTGCTAGTATGACAGAATTTTCACCTAATGGTAAGCAAGTGCTGTATTGCCCGTCATCACCATTAAAGTCGTGTGCACATAGCAATAGACACTGCGCTTCTGTCGCCGTCTTGTATCGGGTCTGTAACGCATGGGAGGTGCAGCTCCATGAATATTCATCTGCAGGCTTTGGTGAAGGGGCCGCCTAAAAACAACGCTCACCTTTTGTGTAGCAGCAAATACTGAATTACTTTGCGTTTTGAACACAAAACTGGCTCGGCCAACGAGGAGAGCGAACCTATTCTTAGTTTACATTAAGACTCTTTCTCTGATTGAAATAATTCAGTGAGTAAACATTATCAACAAAAAAAGCACAAAAAAGCATAAAAAACACACAAAAAAACAAACAAAAAAAAGTTTCAGAATATTTATAAACGTGTTGAAACAAGAGTTTTAAGAAAGCTACAACTTGTTCAGCCATTTCTAGCACTATCATCGCACTAGTAAATCAGCTGTGAATTCCGTAAATTTAATGTTTAACTTAGCAGTTTTTTTCTTTCCAACAAAATTTCGTTCCTACGGGAGTTGTTTTCTAATTCTCTCTCTTCCAATATTGGGATGATTTAACTAAAAATGTATTCGGTAAAGCATATGTAACAATGGGACATTTGCTGTGTTATTTGAATGTAAGTAACCGAGGGTGATGGGTGAGCGGTAACGTTGGGACCAACAATTCTGCAGAATGTGGGTTCAAATACCGTCCAATCATTCTGGTTTTCCAAGATTTCTGGATATCACTTTAGACTAAAACAGGAATGGTACATTCAGAGGGTCGTGTGGAATTTCTTCTTGTTTCTTTTCCCCATTCCTCTCCAGCCTCTAATGAACTAGACGTAGGCGAGACGTAATTCCCGAAGAAGAAATTGTGAGAGTTATTGCAGGTCGTATCGAGATACTGAGACTAATCCACTTATGTAGGAATTAACTATCTTGAAATCAGAAATTCGCTTTTAGCGCCTGGCACTTGGTTCTGTATCTTGAACCATTCAATCTCTTTTCCGAGTGGTGTTGAGGATTGTTACCATACATCTGTTTACCTCGTGGAAATGTTAACGAGGTTAACTATTTTTTCTCTGTATGTTCGTACTGTAGGCCAAAAGTAATTTAACGGAACTATTTGTAACACTACCGGTCCTCTGACAACTATTATAATTATTATTATGTTTATTATTATTAAAAATATTCCTAAGGCAATTTCATTTCGGAGTTGAATTATTTATAATTATTTACAGCCATGGAGCTTACGCCGTAGTGATGATTTACCCTTCACTCGTACTTATAAAGAGCTAACATGAAATTCGTAACACCTCATCACCAAAAAACATTTTTCAATGGACTTTTATTGATTCAGTAAATAAAACTCATTAAAATCTGTATTTTTATCTTAAATCAATCTTAAAATTCGCACAGCAGATGTAGTTTTATATATATATATAAACTCGACATAGAGACAGCTACTGTTCTGTTTTAAATTGTATTAGTGATCTCACTACTTATTTTTCCAGACAGTTCAACCACAATGCAAGTATAAAACACAGCTGTAATAGCCGAACTCAAGGCGACCACGCAGCCAAAGTACGCTAACCCCTGCTTTCCCTGTGCCAACAACTATCAGGGTTGAACAGCACAAATGTAACACCACGAGCAAAAACAATTTTCTGTTCCTACAACCATTCTTAACAGCTCTTCAATTATCCTAGTTGTACGAGATGGTGTTGCAGCGTCGCTTATGGTTGTGGCTAATAAGATGACTGTAATCTAAATAAACTATCAGTTCTCGATAGCTGAGTATATTTCTATTCTTCGTTTGATGTAGATCTGAGATCACTCGTTCGTTTTCAAACAAAGACGGCTGCCACAGTAATACTTATGAACTGGATGCAAGAATAAACTTTGTAGGTTCTGAAATTCAATGTTTTTTTAATTATTAATTATCTTATATTCTCTGAACGGTTCCTCCGATATCAACAACAATCTGACCGTGTTAAAAGATATTCGGCCAACGTTCCGATTAGAAAGATTGCGAGGTTCAATTTTCGCGCAGGATAGATCACTTAACTTTCTTTTCAGCAACTATCAACCGAAACATATGAATCTCATAGTTCAATTAAATCAGCTTCACACCCTCCTTTTTTACTTAAATTCAGCTGTATGTTTATTCCACTCAAAATTACCCTATTTTTCTTCAATACCTTTCAAAACGTTACTTACTTAATCTCTACCAACAATAAATCCCTTCCAGAGATACAGTAGAACTCCAATTATCCGAACTCTGATTATTCGAATCGCTTTTTTAATTAAGACGGAAACGTACTGCGGAAAGGCTTCCTCTCTTTTTTAAAACCAACCCAAAGTTCGGATGGCTGCAGCATTTTTTACCGAGTGGTACGGCGAAATTTTCATCCCTGAAGTGCAAAAGCACCAAAAATCTCTTGAAAGAGCAACATACATGTAATAATTAATTAAAATATACCCTTTTTATGAAAAAATCCAGTTATCCGAATTTTTGATTATCCGAATGGGATCCGGTTCCAATTGATTCGGATAATTGGAGTTCTACTGTACTGTCTTTCTGAATGTATGCATCTTAGCAAATAATCTCTCTTATATGCTACTCTTTTCCCTGACAATTATATTCATTTTCTTAACTATAGTTACATAAACCGTCTTCCTATTTTCGACATTTTTTTTTTACAAATGAATTCATATCTTATCAATAACCATTCACTATTATTTACACCTTTAACATTTTAAACATTTAAAAAAAAAAAATTATAATTCCGTCTGATTTTGTGGAGCTCTTGCAACAATCCCAGGCTTATATATTTTAATTGTTGAATCGAAGAAAGAAGGAAAAATCAATTTCGCGAATAATGCAGTGAGCTGTCTATAAGTTTTTTAGGAAAAGGCAAATAATTTGCACTTTACGGCGGAACATCTATGTCTGTTGGAGGCCTGACATGGACACAGTCACGTGACTGTGAAAGGAACAGAGGGGTGTGGACAGCTAACGTGTTAACACGCGCGATGCATATGCATAATACCGGAGATGATGGCGCGCGTAAACAGGAATCTGAATTTCCTGTTTTACTCGCTGTCGCACCTAATACGAAATTCACCGGCAAACCGCAGTGAGCGGCAAAACAGAGGCGGGTTTAATTTTTTGGCGAAAATCCCGTGTGGCTTTTTAATATTGCACAGCTCACAGCCAAAGTCGATCGGGCTGTTGCGTCGAAAGCTATAACTCGGAAACGGTCGTGTTTGTGTACAATTTCTCTGGTTCGGAAAATGAGATGTTTTGAAAACATGAAAGAGCGTTTAGAATTGACGTTACTGGTTTTTCGCTGCAGCAAATCGCTTTTTGTTTATTTATTGCTGCTCGAACGAGGATCATACATCCACAGGACTGAAACGTTGCATTAATTCACAATAACTGAATGGACAGTCAAGTTTCACATTTCACAAGCAAAAATACAATTTTCACACTCTGAACATACTTACACATTTCACAGATAGATGGCAACACTTACTTCACTTCTCCCATTTAGTAGGTATAAAATGCTTGACGTCACCAAGAGCATGCGGCCTTAAAACCATAGCTTCAGATTTAATGAAGTCAAACAAATCGAAGCGGCTGACCACAAAATGCTATGAAAATGTAAGAATATATCAACTGCCATCGATATAGAAAAACCGCGATCATTACCTCAGTCTAAAAACTTTCCACAACACGTTGAAGTATTTGTTACACCATTACCTTCTGCAATGTGGCCATTGGCAATAGTTACAAAATGACCTTTTCGTTTCGGCTATGTGTCGTCATTGAATTCTTGATTAAACAGGAATTTCCCGCTGCTGAAATTCACCTCAGAGTTCAGGATGCATATGCAGGTGGATGAATTGTCGCTATCATTGCTAGAAGATGGGTGAGATATTTCAAAGGTAGAATAACAAATATGCAAGCTCAGCCTCTTTGCTGTATCCTTCGAACTGCCTTCACTGAATGCAGCATGAACAGTTTATAACATAAAAGATGACGAACTATAAATGAAATTGTATTGAATCTTGCAATAGGTCACAGTACAGCGCAGAAAGCGATAGCAAGCTTATTCCATCAAACTATTGAACTTGCTGAGACCCGCTTATTGCCCAAAAAAAAAAACACAAAATCAGAGGAAAACCATTGCTCCAGACCTTCTTCAGAAATTTCTAAATGAAAGACATGGTATGGCACTTCTAAGCTACCACATTTTAGATTTTGTGGGACAACGGGGCAATAGGGACAATATGGAACATATAAAACGCTTGGCGTGTTTTCTTTATATATATATATATATATATATATATATATATATAATCTTCTTAACGTCTCTCTAACAGTGAGGTCTTTAGAGACGGGAAAGGATGGGGCGCACGGAATGGGAAGGAAATCAGCCATGGCCTTTTGAAGGAAGCATCCCGGCATTTGCCTGGAGTGATTTGGGAAACCATGGAAAACCCAAATCTGGATGCCCGGACGGGGAATCGAGCTGCCGTCCTCCCGAATGCGAGGCCAGAACGCTAGCCGTTACACCACCAAGCTCGGGGCGTGTTTTCGGACAGCTGGAACGGGGAGAAAAGTGCATGCTAAGAAATGTCTATAGATTAAACTGGTACAATCGATTTATTTACGCTACCAATGTTATATTTCTTAAAAATTATATTGTTCACTAATTTCAAGGTGACCCTTGTATTAAAATATGACAATGGTACTGGTGGTCTCGGTAGCGTAGGGCTAGATTACTAGCTCCGCGTGCCGAAGGTTCAAGTCGTTAGCAGGCATGTGTCTTTAAGCGTTATGTCTGTGAATGTCATGTCCATCCTGCGGTGTGTTGGGAAATGCATACTGGGAGAAACTGAAAAACCGCTGGATCACATATAATCATTGTTGTGTTGGCTGTCTGGCGTCAGATGCCAAGGGGAAAAAAAAAAAAGAAATACGGGTGTACCGTTAGCGAACGAAGGGATTTAGTTGAAATGCAGCCTGTACCAAAATGGCGTTTGGTTCTTGTTGTTAAAGCATAATTGGCTAGAAATTTTGATTTATTAAACATTTAAATTATCATGATTTTTCGAGCACAGTTTAAAATAATTTGAAAAAAAAATATTATTAATACCCTCTGCTGTAACGTCAAATGCCAGTTGTAATTCTGACTCATGCTAAGTAACAATCTAATCAACACTTTCGCCAACATTTATGCTAGAAACTTAAAGCTTTTATTTTACATATCTATGGACAAAGAAAGGAATACTTCTCTGTATCAAGAGTATTACGTAAATATAAGCATCTAATGATTGATGTGTCGATTTCAACACAATACATAATTTTATTTCCATATTCTGTCAGTTAATTAATTCGCGTATGCTTAGAAATGTTATTAAATAACGTACATAACCAAGAACAATGGCGTAAAGCTTGACGTCATTTCGCGACGTCATAGATGACACAGATTTGCTTATTATATGTATAGATCGTTGGACACTTAGATCAGATATGTTCATCTTGATCCCGCGTGAGAAATGGCTTTGAGATTTTTAACAGTAAATATAGTATTGGTACGAGATATAAGAGTAATGGAAGGAAGGGAAAAATTGTCCATGAGCGCAAGCTGGCACTCCATTTCAAGCATAAAGGAGTGAAAAAAAATATGTAAAAAAGTCAAGAATTAGAATAAATTACAGAAGAAGGGGTGAATAGTTTTCGAAATACACTAAAAGAACTTAAGATAAAAATAAATACGAAAACGGAAACAGATTTGTATGGAGATTCTTATAGGAGCATATTAACAAATCAATAATATAACCGACTACTGATTACTGGTACATTATTTACCACCAACAGAGTATAATTAAGTGCAGTTTTAACTGCAAACACTTAACATTCCAAATAATTTATTATATCTAATTGCAGTATCCAGAGATTCTTCATAATTATTAAACCTGTACATAGTTTGAGAACAGTGACACAGTTCATCAGTGACTGTGAATAGATTTGTCACCACGCTCATGCCTCAATACATATATTTTCTCTGTAACCAAATCTCAAAAATAAAAACCGTTAAAATAACCGGGGCTATGGACTATTAATCAGTATTTCAGACCGTTGTATCACAACTTCTTCAGTATATTTCAGCTTTAGAATTTTTTATATTTTCTCTCGAATCTGATATTTCGCCAAATCATGTAGCTGTCTTCCTTGCAAGGAAACCAATCAACCACTTACGACATCGAAGTATAGCGACATTAATAAATTTTATGAATTACGAGATTTTATCTTCAGTATGTGTAAAATCGTGGCTAGAAAAATTAACATGTTTTTGAATCTTCTCGCACGTTGTAGCGTGAAATGAGTTGAAGTAAATAAATAGAGCGAAATATTAATGAACTTTGCATCCAACAGCAAAACTGCATTCACAAAAGCAGTAAAAAACACTAAAAGTTTCTTTATGTTGTGCAATCAAAAATTGTAGTTTCCTCTTAAACATCAAACTTGGGTAAAAGATTTCTAGAGCCGAATTACTTACTGTAGGCTCGTGTGTCTCACGCATTTACCTGAGACATTGATCACAAAAGCGACGTGTCATTAACATCTTGAAAAATGTCTTACCCAATTTTCCCGGTTGCATACACTACATTCCGTATGTACACAGCAAAACACATTGTTTTTACTTGACGTTAACGAGTTTGTTGTTTTAGAGTGCGATTACCCGCTTTATGCCTCCCCTAGCGAACTAAGTATCGGAATCAACACAAAACCCTGATTACCATCCCCTCCACTCTTCCCCTCCCCTCCCCCTCCCCGCCTTCCCCTACCCTAATCTTGTGCTCATTAACAAAGCTTGCTACAACTGTGGGTCAAAGTTGAGCGGGATATTAAATTTTTTCGTCGGAAAAGCGAATTAATAAGCACGTTAAATGAAAATTTAATTAAACACAATTACCGATATTGAAGTAAACTTTCTCCGGCGCTTAGTATGGAAATTATTTATTGCATTAAAGCGGATTATGTTTTACGATTTCGCTATTGTTGGCACCCGCTATCGCCAATCACTAAAATTTCTCGAACCACGTAGTTTACAAGTGGGATAAATCCCATTTCTCCAAGTTATCTTTTTATTTTGCATTTCCTGTCTACCATGAGTTTTCTCGCCATTTCTTAAGAAAATTAAGGCTGAGTACATGGTTATATAATATACGTTATGTAATTTACTTATCCGCTCCAATTTTTTCTGTAAGCAAATAATATGCAAAAACTGATGGGCTTTTCCTTGCTCTAACCAAAAAAATATTATGTAATTTCCAATTCAACCTAAAGCAGTTTTTTCATTCCTATCTATACCTACACTACTATGACTGTTGCTAACATTTTAGACTAAAGGTTTGAGTAAGTAAATATCAAAAGACCTTGAACCTAAGAGCTTAAGGAAAGGTGAAAACAAGTATGTTGTATTTAGATTACCGACAGTTTAATCAAACCAGTTACAGTACTTTGAATCTGTGTTTGCATAACTAAGAGCTCATTACCGAAACAGGCTTTGAATCATGAAAGTTATGATTTGCTTGACTTAACACCTATTTGAAGCTGAAAAGTATTCAGTTCTTGTGGCTTCATTTAAATCAAAAACAATTATAATTTTAGATGGGCCGACAAAATACAAGAAATGCTCTTTTTTTGTCGTAAAGACACCTGTTCATGCAAAACGTTAGAGCCGTTTCCTAGGTACCAAATATATGCAAAAACTGATGGGCCTTTCCTTGCTCTAACCAAAAAAAAATCTAACATCAGTAGTTACTGATATGTGCAACTTCTACCAGATAGCGTTTAGAGCTGTTTTCAAGATACCGAAAACAATAATTGCCCGTTTTTTGTAAAATCACTTTTTTGCAGGGAACATACATAAACTTGAAAAAAAAATTGTTATCTAAGTATGAAATTTCATCGACAACGTTAGAGCCGTTTCCGTCGAGGCTATTAGAGGGAAAGGACTTGAGACAAGGAACAGGAAGGAATTCGACGATAGGCTTTTGAAGGAAGTGTCCCAGGATTTGCATGGACTTGGGTAAACCATGGAAAACCGAAATCTGGATGCCTGGACAGGGATTCGAACCGGCGAATGCGAGGCCAGAGCGTTAACCGCTCACCCCCCACGCTCGGTGGGGAGAGAGAGAGAGAGAGATACCACATATACAGAGTGTCGATGAATGAAAGGATAAACTGCAACCTCAAATTATCAGAGTCTTGTTGAATTAATTAAATAGTCCACCATAAAGTTCAGTTTAACATTTTTGTTTATTTTCAAAACAACGTCGGAGGTATTGTTTACATCAAAAGATACAATCCAGAGATACTACTGACGCAAACTTTGGCAGTTCCAAAGTGAATCGCGCATAAAACTGTAAACTAACTCTGTCCTTCTGCTGATTTCTTTATATAGGCTCTATCGAAATTTCTGGAATTCTTCAAAGACTTCCGCGAGATATTTCTCGTACATTAACAATTACTCAAACAATTAAACATATTAAAAACAATCAGGAACAGTACTTAATCATTTAACATAATTACAAAACAGTCAGAAATGGTAATCGAAGATACCTAAACACACAATTATTTACAGAAATCATTCTAAACTGTAGAAAATTGTCCTGTAGACATCGTAACTTGCATTAATACTTGCAATTACAAACATTTAAGCAATTCTCTTGTACAATTCGGTTCTTAAACATATTAAATGGCCTTTAAATAATTTCTTTTCATAAAATAAAGTCTATATACACTGATGTACCGTTAATTGTGAAACAAACGTACCAGAACATATTCAAGCAAACTTTAGCTCACTACAGATACTTCATTAAATACAATTCTCTTTAAAATTCAGGTATGAGATCTGTTACAAGGTCACGTCATGTCCTACCATATGAGACAATTTTATTTTAGAAAATGTCACACCATTTTCGAGATACTGATTTAAAAAAAAAAAAAAAAAAAAAAAATTAAGACTTTTTGAACCCTGTTTTTTTTAATTTATTCAAGAATGTTTTAGTCATCTAAAACAATGTTCTATTTTTCTTAAAACATTTAAAAAAAATAAAAATCATATTTAAATCATTATCATCATTTTTTTATTACATGTTTAAAGTGATCAATGGTCTGTTTAGCAGATTGAACTACCATAAAAATCATTTTATAAGGAGTATAAAATAATTGTACAATTTAAGATTTTTTGTAAGGTTATTTTTTACCGTTTCTTAGAAAAAAAGAACGTTGCTTAGATGACTAAAATAACCTTAAATAAATTTAAAAAAAAGGGTTCAGAAAGTTATAATTTGTAGAAATAGCATGGAATAAACTTAAAAAGTCACATGTTTCTAAAAAATATTAAAAAATGGTGAGACTTTTACTAAGATAAAATTTTGTCATATAGTAGGAAATGACGTGACCTATCATTCCTGGACTCTCTGTATATAAGAAGGTATTAGATGTACCCACACAGTGTGTGACCTGTGTTGAGCTTCCCGTGGTGTGCCCGCAGCACGGAGCACCTGACGGCGGCGGCGCACGGCTCGGCGTCGGCCCGCACTAGCGCCACGACGTCGCTGGCGTCGAGCCGCGAGTCCAGCGGCGCCTCGCCACCAGCGCCGCTGCGCGTCATCATGCTCGGCGCCTCGGGCGTCGGCAAGTCGTCGCTCGTCTCGCAGTTCATGACGTCAGAGTACCTCCACGCCTACGACACCTCGCTAGGTGCGTACACTGCACGACACGTAGAGAACTTCAAATACTGTTACTCAAAGGCAAGGAGTTCACTAAGAGACTCATGTTATGGCTATTTCGCGCACGATGGTACACATGTGACTAATCGCTACGTAAAATATTCATAACTTGCTATAAGATTGTTGGTGGTTTAATTAATGTGATAAATAATCAGCCCACCATAAAGTTCAATTTAACATTTGTTTTTATTTACCAAGAAACCACGACGTCAACGATACTGTTTACATGCATAGATACAATCACACACTTCTTCCATAGACAATACAGTGCTTGACCGTCGTAAATTGAGTCGGTGAAAAACTTTGCCGAAAACTACCTAACTGTTTCTCTGTCTCGGATGTTTGATTTATATAAGCTACATCGAAATTTCTAGAACACTTCAAAAGCTTCCTCCAGATAATTCTCGAACACTGACAATACTTAAACAATTGAAACAAATTAATAACAATCAGAATTAATACATAATCATTTACCATCATTACAAAATGATCAGATTTGGAAATTAAAGATACTTAAACACACAATTATTCACAATTGTAGCAAATTGTCCTTTAAACATCGTAACTTGCATTAATACTTCGAATTACCAACACTGAAGTAATTCTCTTGCCCAATTATGTTCTTAAACATATTAAATGACCTTTAAATAATTTATTTTCATAAAACAAAGTCTAAATACATTGATTAACAGGAAATTGCAAAACAAACCTGCCAGATCTTATTCAAACCAAACTCTAGCTTACTGTAAGTGCTTCATAAAATACAATTCCATTTAATTTTAGGTTTGAGGGCTGTTAGATTGCTTTCAGGGCCGGATCCAGGATTTTGGTTTGGGAGGGGCTTGAGCGGACTTTCATGTAGGGGGGGAGGGCTTCGCTTGAGTGGATTTTGGTTTTTTTTTTTTTTTTTTTTTTTTTTTGAGGGGAGAGCTTGAGTCGTGCGAGGGGTAGTCTCCAAAATTACAATGTCAGGGTGGACCTAGATACTTTTGGGGGGCTTGAGCATACTAGCGGGTAAGCGTAATAATGTGTTTAGAGAAATATTCCTCCCTTCACTCGATGTGCCACACAGGTAATATTTTGAAACGTCAAAAACATTGCAACTTCAAATTCTAGATTCTAGATTGAAACTGATTAAAATTTGTGCTAAAATCGACTCAACTTGAGACAAGAAACAATACCATCTATCACATTAATTGATAAAATATTGCGCTTTGTGACTGTTATTTTTTTAAATAAAATCCTTATTTAAAATAAATAAAAAAAATAAAAAAAGCGTTTCAGCTACCATGAAAATAATTTTCAGTTCAATAGCTAAATTTCTTTCCCGAGTCTAAAACTGATTTTCTGCCAGGCATCTTTAGAACTTAGCTGTGGAATGAACAGGTCTCCCATTTCTTTGCTGTATCTGTCCATTCTAATATAGTAGCAGACTTCTACTTTTCTCACACGAATTAAAAATTCCAAACTAAAACTTAATTATTTTTTTCTTATTAGTTTAAACCCAGCTTTGAATAATTCCCTATTAACCGGAAGAATTCTGAGTAAACCAAACCTTAAGACTAAGGACTGTCAAACAACACTGCCCCATTTCCGTTAAACATATGATTTTGACTGATAACTAACGTTATACGACCTTGTATATTCCAAGCAAACTTCGCATAATCAGAGATATTAACTGAGTGTTCGAATACATTATAAAGCAGGGTGTGTAGGAGTATATGGCATCAAAATTCACCAAAAACTCTTAAAATGACTAAAATAGTCAAAACATTCAAGAAGTGAAGATATGCAGAAATATGGAAATCTTCGTTTTCACAGTGATTAAAGAGAATTTAATATTGTTTTATGAAATACCAAATAACAAAAACATTATAATATTTGGCTGTATCATTTTACTTTCAATTATTAAATAGCTGTTAGATAATTACTGTACAACTGCAGATTAGCACTAACCACCGAAAAATAATATTTCTGCAGTTTCAACGACAGACGCAAAATGCCCGGTTTCTAGAATTTCTTTTCACAGATAATAAAATTTAGTAAGCGTTTTTCTCCTCATATTAATCGACTCATCTGATATCACACTATCAGTACCTCGATAATTTATTTCTTACAAGATGTTCACATGTTTAGGACATTTTGATCGTACTTTCCTGAAAACGTAGCGCTCAACAAAAACACTGGTAACAATTACTATGGTAAAGGGTTCTTTAAATGTTGAGTAAAATTCACCAAATATTTATAATCAAAGGACTTACTTCCCATGGTTAATATCAGGATAATGCTTTTAGGATTATCTCATGACGCTATTCAGATAGGTATATGTCGACCTCGGCAACAACGTTTTAACAGATTGAATACGAACATCAAGTTGTGCCTATAATGGTAGCTGCAATAAGCAATAGCCTCTTGTTCACTTACTTCTTTATATTTCTCTTCATAATGGAACTAACAAGTACCGAAATAAATAAAATTGTACCACAAGTACGCACGAAAACCATTTCCCAGTGGTCAATACAGTTTTAGCCAGGTGTTCGACTAAAATAACCCATTCATAAAATTAGGCATTGGAAGCCCACATTATTAGACAATATCGCCTACAATCTAACTGTGCCTTGTTTCGATATGAAAAATTCTGGGATTTTTTGTGTTAACGATGAAATAATGACCATGAAAATAATAAGGGAGAAAGAGGCGATATCGCCATTCACGCAATTTTGATGCAAAGGCACAAATAGTCGCAGATGGCTTATCCTATAAAGCGCTGGTGATTAGGGGAAAAAGTAACCATACTACCAACAAAGCAGGGCTTGGATGTGTAGACCTAACTACCACTACACAATGGAGCTGATCAATATCTGTTGCTGGTACTGATTCCCGACGAAACTGGTGTGCAGTTGCTACAACTTTGTGAGAAGGCGGGTTAACATTTATAGGAAAATTTGAAGGTTCAAAACTTTTATCGCCCATATAAATTGAGTACAGATTATGAAGAACAACCCAATGGAGCATTCAAATTCTGAATCCAAAATGGAAATTTTATTTTATTTCATTTCTACACTGTGGGTAATATTTAACTGAAGTCGAATTTATGCCTCATTTACAATTATATAGTTCTTTTACCAGAAATATTATTATATTTGCTAGAAGCATTCGGATTCAATAGAGTTACCATTATTTTACATGACATGGACATGTTAGCAGTCACGCGTAAAAAGATTGAGAAAATGCTGGATTCCAGGTATAAAGTATTTGGAGAAATAAAAGTCGTGAAATTTAGCATAAATTATAGCGATAACAGTTGATTAAATATAAAAATAGGTCGAAATATAATAAGAGAAATAAGTGACTTCAGTAACGTAGGAAGTAAAATTACAACTAATTGCCAGAGCAAGAACGATGTCAAAAGTAGAATAAAACTAGCGAATAGAGACTTCCTGAAAACGAGAAATCTTTTAGTTTCAGAGAAGCATGGGCTTAAGAATACCAGGGGAAAAAAGAAAATTGAAGCATTTATAACTGGAGCTTTAGAGGAATGTTGAAGAGTAAGTGAACAGATAAAGTATTAAATGAACGTGTTTTTGAAATAATGAACGTCGAAAGAAGAATGTGAAAGAGTCTAACAAAACTAAGACATAAGAAAGGGGTTCACATTTTAAGACACATGTAACTGATTAAATTGTTAATGGAAGGGAAAAAACTGTAGAGGGAGGCAACGATCAGAATATATAAGACAGATAATGGAGGGCGTATGTTGTAGTGTTCAGATAAAGCAGTTAGCACAATATGGAAAGAGATTAAGTAGCGCATAAAGCAAATCTAGAGACTGGTAACACAAAAAAATCAGAAATTAAACTAAAATATGGACCTTGTGAAAGTGACCCTAACTAACACTAGTCAAGTTCATAGGAGAACTATCAAACTCCTTCGGAATTAGAACAGGTATGGCTTGCCGCCAATCGTGTTTTAACTGTCTATTGGAAAAAGTAAGTCGTGAATGGACGAACATACTAACAGATGGCTCTGGGTTGAGAATCGGTTACAGATAGGACAAACTATTAGTCAACTGCCTGGCCTTCACAAATGACCTCACTTTTCTAGTGTCTAGTGTGGAGAGAGCTATTCACCAACTATCGTCTCTCAACAGCATAGCAGCTAAAGTAAGGTTAAAGATCTCTATAAACAAAACTGAGTTCATCAATAACATCGGAAAAGCACCAAACTTAACCCCACGAGGGAATGCAATCATACGTAGGACTAATGCCTTCATGTATCTTGGAGAATGGATAACTCAAAACATCAATGAGGACTTAGTCATGAATAGCAAATGTACCAGACTGAAGAGAGCATACCACACTTGTAAGAACATGTATCGATCTAAATCCCTCTCCCTTAACCTCAAACTCAGGCACTATAATACTGCAGTACAACAATACATCCATCAGAGTGCTTGAACATGGTTAGAAAGGGATCACTCAGAAAACTGGAAGTGAGGAACGTAAGATCTTGAGAAAAAACATGGGCCCTGTCAGAGAAGAATAATAAGGAACTATACCAACAACTGGAGAGCATCACAACAGACATGAGAAAAGGGCGATTACTGTTCTATGGTCACATGGACAATCATAGACTCACCTCTAAATTCTTCAACACCATCTCTAGAGGAAAAGCGACTAACGTAAAATGGACAAGGTTAGTAAGAAAAGATCTCGAGCAATGCCATTTACAACAAGGATAAGTACATAACGTTGACTGAAACATCAGATTCTCTCCAGACGCTAACAGCCAAAACACTGCGCCCTGGATATGGGGTGAAATGGACCCAAGAAAGAAAAGACAACCACATTGCAAGGATGAAATAATTTTGGCCCAAAAAAGAAAGCTCACCAGAGCTACGAACCACGTGGTCCATAGAAGCCAAAACGAAAATGAAGAAGAAAAAAATATGAGAGATAAAACAAAATTGTGCGTTTTATTTTTATAAAGAAATGCAGCATCTTGAATTGTAATTATGGCTCTCTCCTGCCTTACTGAAACTAGTGACAGAAGAGGAAGTAATTGGAGAATGCTCACAGAAAAATGAGTAAAAGGGAGAGAGCTGTAAAATTGCTCCATTTGGCTGCTGACGTGACCCACCATAACAGCAGACCTTAACGTTGCCCTGCTGAAGGCAGTACCACCAGTCGTGCTCTATCAGGGCCATCACGACTCCCTTAACGAGCTCCTCCACTGATTGCTATCATCGCAGCCACTTGCAGGGGATTGCAACCGCGGGTGGATGAGTTGATCGTGCCCGAGCAAATCCCTCACAGACCACAATATGATTGGATGGCCTCCTTCCAAACTCAGCTATTTACAAGTCGAAGTTTTTAATGACATTGTATACTGATAAAAGTGCTAGCGCTTCCACCTCATCACATTCTAAGTCCTATTTCTAGCTAATTGCATTCAAACGCAGAGCCCTGCCCACGGTCCGTTGCCACGTATGAACGTAAGGGTGGAGGGGGGGGGGGGTGCTGTGAAGGAATTCCCCACCTGTCATGTTCATATTTTAATCCCAGCATGGCTCGAAACCCGACGTTTAAAATGTAGAATAAGCACAGTGATTAAACATTTCAAGATCGTGCCTTACATGGTCCATCAATATCAATGAACTTCGAACAAATTTAAAAATATAACTCGCAGTAGAAGGGGAATCACTTCCTTCCCCCTCACTTTCCCTCCCTTACACCATAAGTGACAATGTCGAATTGGCTGGAAAATGGTGACCCTCAAAAAGTCACAGGTTTTTGACATTTTCATGAACCTAGGGAGTCGAAAAATTTTTATCAGTTAGTGAGATCTCGAAAAAAATTATCAGTGAACGGCTTTATGAGGTATCAAGCAGCATACACAGTATAAAGACATGCTCTTTCATGAAGTGAACTAGTTTATCGTAGGAGAAATTAGTCATTTATTCTCCACGGGAATAATAAAACTGTTTCCAAGCTATGGGCGATATTTCGAGATGCGCGTTATTGTTGACAGAGAAAGTATTTGTCAGTGTTCGTAGACTTTGCCAGTATCTGCATGGACAATTCTGAAAAAGTTTCTTAAAATTCGGTAGATAAACCAAAAACTAAACTGAAAAATTTTTGGGACGTAAATATCTATAGGTCAGAAGAAATAAAGGAATTATATTTCTCAGCAAATTTCTGACGTTAATAATATTTCAATATTGTGGAAGTAATTAAAGGCAATGTAATATAATTACACGAAATATATTACTAATTTATGTAATTATATTGTATTAATTATTTGTTTCAAAATATTAAAACAATAATAATGAGCAATTTTCTATATTAACACTGTTCAGCTGACTGGTACAAAAACTTCATTTAGTTACCATCTAAATCAAACAAGAAAAAATACATCATTGCAAATAAACTGAACTTAATTTATAACTATAAAATCCAAAATATAATCATGGAGCAGATAAATATGGGATGTCACCGAATTACCTGTGGTACTGTGTCTACAAAAGTTACAAGTAAATGAGCTTAACAAAAATAACGATAACATACGATCTTTTTGATGGAGTGTTTTTTAAATTATTCGCTGTTAAAGATATGTTGTCGAAACATTTACAAGCAAAGTTGTTAAATATTATTGGAGATTAAAAAAGATCCTAACGTCCTAGAACAGCACGTCAAAATTTAATAGCATCTAAATTTATACTAACTTGTTTACATCAAAAGCCCTGTAAAGTTCGTTGTGATAGTTGTTAATACGTTTATATAAAAAATGGCAAACTCACAAACAGAACGACATTCCAGCCGAAAATTTCTGTAAGAAATTTCATGAAATTGGCGAATTTTTTCTTTGTGCCGTAATGATTTTGGAGTAGTGGGAAATGGAAGTAAAAATGAAAACATTCTTTGTTAGATAGAAAAGCATATAAAATTCTTATATATTCCAAATTTTCTATTACCGCGTGAAGACTGAAATGTGTCTGAGAAGGGGGATTTGTGAGATTGGTTCGCGGGGAGCATTATGCCACTTTGTACCGGCTAATGCTTCACGAATTATTGAGGCCGAGGCGAAACCGAATGTCTGCCAACCTCCCGTGCGATGAGAAAATCGAATAATGGCCTTTTCAAAAATTCACGAATCTCAGCGATGCGTCCATCATGGGTAACTGTCGTGGGAGGTAGGCAGCTCGGCATAGCAATAGCGCCTGCCGGAACGCGATTAGGTTGCCACCTGGCGGTAACTGTCGAATTTAGTGGCCACAACGGGACGTGTAAAATGAGTTATCCGTCGCTGAAGTTGAACTGCGAGCATTTCCGATATTATCCAAAACCTTCGTCGGCTGTTAGTTTGTACCTGTGTATTGTGCATGAACCAAAATCGGTAGAACTTCAAATATTCTTACGCATCTCTAACATTCCATTTCAGCTCCCAATTAAGATATGTTTATTAATATGCAATAATTTTAACAAATTCACTAAAATTTTTGCTTGCGATCAAAATTGTTTTGTCTGATGTCTGTTGGTGTTACATAGATCTTGCTGCCTGTCACCAATATTTCTCTAGAGATCGTTCGGCTTGTAGGTATACTACATTGCGTGCGGTAACATCGATCAATATAGAACATTTTATATTTGTTACCCCTATTGATTTTTTATGTAGTCTTTATTCGTTTCCATGTTAGTAAATTAAAACACATATTTTCCAGTTAGGAAATGTGTGAAATATTTTTTGTTTTATACATCATTGCAAATAAATAACGACTATTCTAACTCTTCATTATTGAATATATAAAGCAGATAACTGAAGATGTAAATTGTTCAGGTATGTTGAGATAAAGATGTTAGAACAAGATAGTAACGAATAGATGATTGTATCGAAGTAGTTGATTGACTGATGACAGCAAAGAAAAACTATTGTTCGGTGTATCAAAATCTAACCATTCCATATCGTTATAGATCTGGTTTGGAAACGGATCATTGCAAATAAACAACGACTATTCTAACTCTTCATTATTGAATATATAAAGCAGATAACTGAAGATGGAAATTGTTCAGGTATGCTGAGATAAAGATGTTAGAACAAGATAGTAACGAATAGATGATTGTATCAAAGTAGTCGATTGACTGATGACAGCAAAGGAAAAATATTGTTCGGTGTATCAAAATCTGACCATTCCATATCGTTATAGCTCTGGCTTGGGAACGGGAATCGGTTGAAGAGAGTTATTTCAGGCATAAGGTAGCGAAAAAATTTTAAATGTCAGAAAGGGATTCGGGGACTGGAATAAGTTGCCAATGGTAACGCTGAACAATTTACAAAAACAAAAAATGCTGAAAGGATTTTTTTGCTTCTTGCTTTATCCCTCGTCGTCGGAGTGGTCATTAGAGTCGAGAAAGCACTGGCGGCAAGGAACTAGAAGGAATTCGGCCATGGCTTTTTGAAGGAACCATTCCGGCTTTCGCCTAGAGTGATTTAGGGAAACCATGAAAAAACCAAATCCGAATGGCTGGACGAGGATTCAAACCCGCGTCCTCTAGAATGCGAGGCCAGAGCGTTACCACCCTTGTACAATACAAACACTGCTTACGACCAAAAATGTAGCTAAAAAGTAATCCCAAATACATAGCGGAGGAATATCCTGTACCACAGCACACCCCATCTTGTCGCCACACTAGTATATAACGGACTTAACATAACGTGAAGATATTTCAAGCTGGACATTGAAGCAGAAATTGTAGATGAAACGTTTCACAGTAATTTGTGTTAACTTATTAAATCTTCAAACACGCCTTCTACATGGCATTAAGAACAAAAACGCCTCGCTTCAGTCGAAAAGACAAAAGTTTTTAACGTTAGTTGAACCTGACTGTAGATATAAGCTTGAGGTAGGTAACTTATTTCTACCGAATGAGTCTCACTTAAACAATAAGTGCAGTGAGCACGGTGTCTAGTATACATGGGCGCCGGCAGAATCACTTTGCATCTGTTGTTTTTTTTTTAGTATACCTGTTTTAATATACGTTATAGATAACACTTATTACTTATTAACTAAGGATACTGAATTTATTGACAAGGTGTTGAAAAAATTTGGACAACAACCTAGGCACCTTAAGTTATTATTCAAACATTGAATTTAATAATAAAATGTTTGTTTTTTAATATTTTTCTGTGTATTTTTTTTAATAGCAGGGGGGTGCAAGTGCACCCCCTTGCACCCCCCCTCCCGGCGCCCATGCTGGTATGGCATCGCTGTCGCCCCCTTCAGTGGTTGACGTACTCAGCCCATCCTTCCACCCCTTCTCTCTGACGCCTTCCCCCCTTCCCCCACCCCTCTCCAGACTCCGCAGAAGCTTCTGCGCTGAGAGTTGTCTCATCTTTCGTTCGGCCAAGTGCTACACTCCATTGTTTCAGACCCGGGCGCCTGGGCTGGAGAATTCTGTGGCGATCGAGAGAGACACTTCACGTTGCGGGTTAAGTGGCAACATACTCAGATCGAAATACTCTCGCATACCATCTCAACTCTCAGAGTTTCTGACTCTTTAATAATAGAAATAATCTAATCGAGTGGTTAGGTACGTACAGGTGATAATTCCTCATACACCCTCTGACTAATTCATTAAGGTCAAAAGGAATTATTGAAATAAAATATTTCACAAATAAAATATTTTAAAATTAAGCAAGATATTGTACTTGAAATATTTTATGCTACCAGCATCTACTAAATTATTTTAATATCTAATTCTTACCAGAATTTCAAGTGTTACGCAACATTGGGTTTCACTAACTAAAAAAAGTGCGGAGGTGAAACCCTTTCTGAAATTCGACACTCGGGCGCTTACAATGGGTCACCTCACCTCCTGCAGTTTAATCATTCCTTTTGCAAACTCTGCACGCATATTTACGATTATTGCGCAACACTGGTCTTCCTTCGATCCCTATACACTGCAGATTGTTAATTGACTGTCCCTTCCATTTAAAATAACACAACATTCGCCGTTTCACATCCCCCGCCTAATTGACAATAATATATCAGCCCAAAAAAAAAAAAAAAAAAATTCTGTAGGTTCGTTTTAAGGTTTTATGGATTGTCCACGTCTGGGTCATTAGAGTCGGTAGAATATTATGGACAAAGAACGGAAAAGAATTCAGCATTGGCCTTCTTTAGAAGGAACCATTCCGGTTTCACGTGGCGTTATTTTTGGAAACCAAGGAAAACCAAAATTTCGATATCTGTACCAAGAACAGAACCCGAATGCTGACCGACCAGACTCTGATATTTTTAGAAATGTGAACATTTTTCAAAGATTGCTTTCAAGCCAAACAGTCAATCCACCTCAGAAGAATTTCCATCCTGAATGAAAATATGTCATCCGAGATAGAATGAAACGTCAATTAATATGTTTGCTGTGTCGCTCCCAATGAAAATGTTGTAAGCATCGCCTTCCAAACCGAAGTTTGAAAAATAATCCAACTTTGCGTAAGGTATTCAGTCCATTGACGACTCTAAAATTGTCTCACACCGAAATCTGAAACTTTCTCGTACTGAAACAACGTTATGATTGTTACCTGGCTCGCTTTTGTTAATTAAGAGAGAACTTTTGGAAGGAGACTGGGAGCGGTGAGGGACACTTTGAAACTGCATCGCTGTCTTCTTGGAAACGTAGCCAATTAGCGATCCCAAGACACAGGAACACAGTGCCTTGTGTCAAGTCACCAGCTAGTCTGTGCACTCCGTGATTAATGAGGGGTGGGGGAGGGGAGATCACAGTGAAGGAACCCCAGACGGTCCTACTGACCCGCGGTCTCAGCTGCGACCTCTCTTCGCTTCAGTTAGGACGATTCTCTTTGTCGCAGCGCTCACGCAAGCCTGTGGAGGGGCTTCGCCGTGCCACCTCCTTTGTCACGTAGTTAATCAATGGGGAGCCTCGTGACGTCACGGCTCTAATTAACAATTGGCGCGGCGTCTTCCTCCGGGAGATGGAAACTGGGACCGCGAAGTCTTGCGGCAGCGTCCTGAGACGTCCTCTAACGGGACCGACTGCCACGGAATATGGAACACCAACCTCCTCCGCTCTAGGAAATGTTCGCAACCTGCTCTTTAAACACTCGGCTTACACAATCGATCCGACTGAGACAATATTATTAGTAACTACCTGATATCCGCGATTACGTACGTGTGGATTAAGAATTTCTTTACCAGATTTGAATATAGAAAGTTGTTGGTAACGAAGGATTGGTCCCAAACACCACCGAGACGGCATAATACGACAGGAAAGCCATCACTATATCATTCTACGATCGAACCTGTCTCTTGAAGAGAATCAATTTCCAACATATTTAAAAACAGATAAACAAACGAAGGTGAGGGGATGTTGGGGGGGGGGGGGGGGAGGGGAGGTGTTTACTAAGGTCAGCTTTATTTCAGCTTCGTCTTTTCTTCTTTCTTCAGCATGAGCATCCGATTCTTGGGTTCTAATAACTTTAGCTGCTCGTGCTCTGCTAGAGCTACAACTTAGGCCAGTTTAAGCCAACAAGGCATGTCAAAAAAGAAGGCAAAATAAACTGATGCCAGAAACATTTAAGCAGACACAAAGTAATAGGACAGAGAAAATCGACATCTATACTAAATAATACGTTTTTTCTCTAAACGAAATTTATCAACAAATTATACACTAACATAATGCGCGAGAATCATAGCTTCAGCAGCCGACGTAACATTACAGACTAACACACACATCCGTCACTTTGTCACCATTCGACAAGTTCTCAAAATTTCGTGATTACAACTGTTAATCATACCGAAAAAAGAAATATGTCCTGTGCCCTCCCTACAGATTTTCTTGTCAAATTCGGTCAATATCGGTATAGGCATTTAGTCATAAAAATGTAACAAAAGACAGAGACTTACTTCCGCATTTATAGTATTATTACTGCAGACGACACACACACTGACTGCAAATCACCCCTGAGGGGTCAATATAACGTAAAAAAATGTACACCATCAGCATTGCAAGACTACCTACGATTTCTCTCGCATTGCACCCCTAACTTAGTGATATCTACAGTTTAACATTCAATCCGAATAACCGACGGCCCAGGCGTGACTCTTACGATCAAAAACAATTTTTAAAAACGTTAGCATACAAGGAGATTTGGACCCGAGACCACGACCCAAACATTAGTAACCAAGCGTTTTAACCACTGTGCTACCTGACCGCTACCCGGAAATACAGTACAGAGACCTCCACATCCAACGCGTCTATGTATCGCCGTTCAGTAATTTTTCGAAATTATAAGACAACATGTATTATTTATACAGATAAATTTTCAACCAAATGTAGACAGTATTTTTCTCCTTGTTTCAAAGGATAAGTGTGCAAACTTTCATCGAGATCGGATGAAAACTGTGGATTTGTATGAAGAACAAACAAACATACATACATTTATCTTTATATATATATAGAATAAATGTATCGTATGAAAGAACAACGAAATGGCTGCAGGATTTAAATATAAAAAGGGAAACGCAGTGGGTTGTCACAGCTTTCAAGCCGTATTCCTTTAGGATTAGTGGAGGTAAAGCTCCGCGTTCCGATTTCCTGGCCGTAGGCACTAGCGTGGACGTGCCGTGGTCAGCGACATGGTTGCCACCTACCCGCGGAGTTTCCTCCATGGTACTCATTCGATGGCAGGCTGGGCGGGCCTGGGGGGTCATTTAGAACGTTCAGCTTCGAGGAAGGATCCTCGGCGTCGACGGGGATCGAACCCCGACCGTCCGGGCCGTAGTCAAGTGCTCTACCCCCTGAGCTACGCGGGCCGTCCAGAAGTAACTAAAGGAAGTTATCTATATCTATAAAACGAAAACCGGATATATTTTAAATATAAAAACTCGGAAACTACAGAGCAGATTTCGATGGGGTTTTCACCGTTTTAAAGCTTAGAATCTCAATTGAAGTGTTTGGAATGTCTTATGCTCCAACGTAACATAACGCAGGTGTGGTAAATGAAAATCTTAACGTACAGCCCGAAGCAAAAAATAAAAGAAATACGATGCTTACGTCATACATCTTAAAAAAAAAAAAAAGCCATGTTATCGCATGTAACGTTTACTTTATTAAATTTTGGTTTTTAGTCTTTAAACCCCATACATAGTTATATCGAATACGAAGAGGAATCTACGTAAAGTGGAAAATATTTAAATTAATTTTAATAATACAATGAAAAAAATCTTTCGATATCTTCTTGGTTTCTTGATGTTACTATCTGAGGCCGCACTGCTACAATCTACAATTTTAATGGGTGTGTTAAGTAATGCATATTTGACGGTTTTGAACATGAAATTGAGCTGTTTAAAACTTTTAGTGAAGAACCTTCCGAGAAATTTATTGCTTTTTGAAATTATTGTCTCTGGATGCGAATTAAATTAATAGTAAGTAATGAACGGCTTTGAACATGAAATAGAACTGTTTAAAACCTTAAGTGTTGACATAGTGTTACTTTTTTTTATAATTTATTGATGAGCGATTCTGTCTTTACTACATTTCCTGAAAAAAACATTGTTTCTATTGCTGCACGAATTGTTGTGGTTATTATGATAAAACTTAGTACACATGTTCCTGATGTCATGGCTAAAAATTTTGCAGGAATAAATCAACCCCAACCCCATCTCTTTCCTGCTACACAGGGGGTTAGCCGTTTAAATACGTATAGAAGAATGGAGCGACTGACATGAAATTCACAAGTGCAAAACACTGGCAGTTCTATCATTATCGTGGCGCCAAAATCTGATTATAAATTCTTATAGAACTCGGCGAAAAAAATCTAAAATAGAGAATAATATTTCTTGATATCTCACTTGGTTTTCAAGATTTAACATGTCAAAAATCAGTTATAGTTCCTTGTGCTTTTGGTGACATTACTTCTGGTCCAGACTGTATTTCAACCAAACAACAACCACTAGGAAGAAAATAAAACACCTATAGTGCTTTTCCACCTTGTAGTTATAGTGGTTTGATGATGCAATATCTCGAGAACTAAGCGAGATATCAAAAACATTTATACTTTATTTTCGATTTGTCTCACCAAGTTACATACGAATTTATTATTAGGCTAAGGCGAAATTTTTATTCTGGTCCAGGCTGCATTACAACCTACCCACGTCAATTTTGAAACACGACATCTCGAAAACTAAGCGATATATATATATATATATATATATATATATATATATATATATATATTCTTTACTTTCAATTTGACTCATCGAGTTACATAGGATTCCATCATCAAATTGCAGCTCCACGGTTATCGTAGAATTCCCCCAAAAAAACTTACCTCTTTTATGAGCTTCAATATTCACTGTGCGTGTAAATCAATCTAGATCATACCGGGCAACGCCGGGAGCTCTGCTAGTTTTACATAAATCAAAGTTATTTTAGTAGATAATATAACTATTAAATTTTATCCAATACCTTTACAGTTTACTTCTTTATTAGTTTCTAAGCCCGTTAATGTCCTGGAAAATCATTTATTTGCAACTACTTAACTGAACAGAACTGTTATTTAACAACGGTTGATTTTTTTAATGATGTAATGAGCGGTCTGGTGACTCAGTAGTTAAGGTGTCTGACTGGAGATCGAAAGGTCCCCGGGTATAATCTCTGTTTCGGCGGGGATTTTCATAGGCCTTAACCCGACCATCATCTCTGTTTAGCTTGCTGTGCCATGTGGAGTACGCCAGAACGCTTCCGTGGTTCGGATTCCACGTTAAACTGTAGGTCGGCTTTACCCGGTAGGTTTGCCGCGTTAGGTTAAGGCGGCTATGACAGGGGCGGAATGCGCAGCCAGTAGAAACCCTGTCACTAGGTCATTACGACCACACAGAATTATTATTATGTAATGTTGTACATATTTCGTCCACCTCGTTCCATTGCACATTCGTCTTTGTAATTAACATGTAGGTTTAAATTAAATAAATTTCCCTTTTATCGTTGGTTTCAAATTTTAGTTTAAAAGAAAAAATATTGGGTAACTAAAAATAATAAATTGGAAACCAAAATTCTTAGTTTGATATAGCAACATATATGGACAATGAATAAAACTAAAACATCTACATGATTGAATATAAATAAACAAAAGCAATTACGATTAGTATTTAAACTTTTTTGGGGCTTTACGCTTCGTCGACGGCGAGGTCATTAGAGGCGAAAATGGAATGGTGGCGAGGAACTGGAAGGAATTCAGCCATTGTCCGGAATGATTTGAGGAAACCATGAAAAAGTAAATATGATAGCCGGACAGGGATTCAAACACGCGTCCTCCCGAATGCAGGGTCAGGTCTTTACCGCTCACCCACCACGCTCGGCAGATTTAAACGAAATACATACTTTTCTTTATGATTGGTGTGCAATTTAAAACATACTGAACCATTACAGACATATAAATAGATATCCTAAATTCTTAGCTTACTTAGTAGTGACATCTACGGAGAGTTAAAACATCTCTGTCCATTGTTAATCGGCATGACGTCACAGCCTTACAGTTATGACACGATGACGTTATGAACAAACTGGCCTTTTACCAGAATCAGTTTGTTTTTTTTTTTTTTGTATGGCATTTCGCCGTCTAAATCATATAGCTAGTTGCAGTGTTTTAATTTTTATACTTTGATCATGTGTTCTAGAAATATTTAAAAATTAATCAATAATACCCGCACCGACCTTCAATTGATTTCTACGAATATTTTTAACTAGTTCATTGTTAACGATATCTGCAACACGAGTTCGTTGTTAAAGTTGACCAGCCAATAATAAATCTACTCTACTGAACTGTAATGTACAGAATAAAATATTTAAACTGAGTTGTTAAATTTATTCAGTCTTGCTCAGCCTCTAAACATCAGCAAAATTAATCAGTAAAATTAACCAAATGGTGTCAAATGGCTTCCATGGCAGTACAGCGAATGTAATTAATTAACAGCAAGTAATTTCACAAAATGAAAATCAGCCACCGGAAGGTCCATAAAGTAAATTACAAAAATTCTTATTAGCAGAAAGAACACAAATGCGATAGACTTTTTTTCTCACATTGGAAGGCTGTATATTTTCTCATATAACGGAAACACTGGACGAGAAATTCTAGGAAAAAACAGTCACAGATAAACTGTCTGTCAAAAAGATAGTCATATTGCAAGATTAAGACATACCTTTAGAAAGGGGTAAAACTGAAGAACACTGGAAGTATCTGAATCGAACATTTCCACTAATAAGATATATTATCTGCCCTATGAAATGTGGAGAAAATTTTGTTAAGGTTTTATGTGTATTCGACGTCGAAGGCAATAGAACAGGGAGCAAGAAAAAGAAAGAAAATCAGTTATGAGCTTTTAAACGAACCATTCCAGCATCAGCATGGAGTGATTTCTGAAAACCAGAGATATCTAGATATCCGCAACGGGGATCGAACTAGTCTCCTCCATACCGCCAGGCCCGAATATTAGCAACTCTGTCACCGCACTCAGAGGGAAGAAAGTTGAATTAATCCGTAATTTATAAGATTATGTTCTAAACTGGGTTTGTTAACTTTATGTACAGTACATAATGCAACTGCAGCTGCAAACAATTTACTCCCATCCTTAAACAAAGGAACTTCTGATTCCTACGAAGCAGTTCTCTGTAGCATTATTCGGAACCAAATTCGTTCAGTTTGAAGTTGACAGACAACGAAACTGAACGCTCCGCAATTGAGGTGCTAAACGAATTGGATGTCGTTTAGGGTTCGATTAGGGACTAACAACTCGTTTCGTTAACCACGCTCCATTTAGTAACTTGTTTGAATTTAGACTGGAAATTAATACGTCCGCAGATTAATTTTGTGTGTGAACATGTGCAGTTGTCTGCCAGTTTACGAGAGGAATTCAGCTTCATCCACGCTCTGACAGTGCGCGGTATTTTCGCGCTATATATGCATTGCGGATCACAGAAAAAACATTTTGAGAGCTTTAATGCAGATTTTAAAATACCTCAACTACACCAGAATGAGCATCTAACTGTTTTGTATCGTGTTTTCTTAAATGCAACTTTGATAAAAGTAATTGTAGTGTTTACTTCTTAAAAAATTCATTTGTTGGTTGGAATATTACTTTCCAGTGCGAATTAATTTCGGTTGTAATAGGAGTAAAGTTTGTCACTGGTTGGATTGCAGAAGATAAGGCCCTCAACACCAACAACAATTTTCAGGATCTTCGATCTGACCACGAATAAATGTGAAGAACACTTCGCTAGTATGCGGAAATATTTACAAAAGAATAACGCTTCGACTACTGACTGTAGCTTCTTCATGGGGAAACAAACACCGATCTACGCAGGTCAGTGAGTAATGTGACGATAGCAGAACATTGTACTGGAAGCTATTTAGAGTATACCACACAAAGACATACGACATACGTTGCAATAACATTGTCTCCTCATTTAATCTATATCCAGCGGAAGTGTCTGTCCTCTTATCAAAATAATTAATTTCTAATAAATAATGTGCATAAGAGCAGCCGTTTATTAATCTTGTGAAAAACCATGTAAGGCCAAGTGAAGATATTTGTGTGTTTGTCAGCCGAAATCCTGCGGTGGTAGGAGGTTTTCATTTCCTTATTTCCATGAAATCCCCATTAGGGTGACTCTCCTCGAAATGAGTCACAATTCATTATAATAAAGGTTTTGTTTTACCAACACATTTCTGTCTATATGCATCATGTACTTACTTACATTTTTGTAATTTTAATACCTAATAAAAATAACGTGAATCAACTGTATTCTACTTCTCGTTCTCTAATAAATTTCTAACATCATTTTGAGATTAAATATTGCTTTTTCAAGGAGTTTTCGTTATGTTTACAATATTACTTTTGCAAAACCAAAGTAAATAATATATGGCTGACTCTGACGAAGCGGATTACAAAAATTTAATGGTTAAAATATGTGTCAAATGTTCAGTAACATCGATAATGCTGAGTTAATAAATTATGACATTGTGCACGTATTCTTTTGTTTTGCTTAAAATACCATCCAAAATTAAATCCGTGAAACCTTAAAGTAATTTTTAATGCTGCTTGTTTCACTGTACAAATTTCGAGCTCTGATAATGTTGAATGATGTTCATATAAAGTTATTGTAGTGTAACTTGGACCAATATACGTAGATATTTAATAAATTTTAAAATTGCAGGTCGAAGTCTATATTACTACTCTATAGTTATTAACCTTCGCGGCTATTAAATGGGAAAACTTGAGCTGAACTGCATTTCTTGAATAATTATGTTCTAACATATCTACCGGAATCAAGGCACACAAAAAACTTAAGCCACCTCTTCCCTTGTTACTGAAAATCCGCTAGCAAAGCAACATTTTACTCTAATTTTCAGAAAGAGAAAATTTTTAAACGCGGTAGAACGTAGCCTCTATGCATTCCGGAACGACAAACAGTAGGTTATTGGAAACACTTAATAATTTAATACTGCTTGGATCAAAATGAATATAATTTTAAAATGAATTAAAAATAATTTAAAGGATGATAGCAACACTATAAACATAATAAACGATTTCTAACTATCCAAATACCTCAAAAAGTAGTGGCAGGTGCAATATCACATATTTATATCCTTAAATTAAAATTTTAGATATGAATCTAGCACAAGTGAAATGTCTGACACGTTCATTCGAAACTATTTCACATAAAATACAAAACAAAATTTCACCCATTAACATACCAGTCTCACGTAACTCCAAAGAATAAATCAGTTCATTTATTTTAAATCTATTCAATTAGCACAAGGATTCGTAAATGTAAGGAAACAAATTATGATTTTATTAAAACACGCCACTCTACCAAAGAGTTCTTAGCCTGGAACATAGCTGAGTTCACCAATTTTTCTAAGCCATAATGACATTATTTCATAAAAGTCTTTAGATAGTGATGGACACCACACGTTTCGTAGTATTCTACCACCGTCCAAGGTGTGATAGCAGAAATGTAATAATTTAACAGCTGAAGATAATGGAGACGCATATGTAAAAGTACAGTTTCCAGGAATTTAAGCGACCCTTCCAGATAGCACCCAAAAGCAAGGAAAATATTGTTATTTAATTTACGTTTGGTACTTTGCAGCGAGCGGTGTTATTGGACAGCGAGGAAGAATGATTATTGAACGCGGGTGGCCCAGTGCAAGATTCACATTATCTTCATTAAGTCTTCATCGGATTAAAACCTTTCGGCGTCCACTATTAATTGTGAAAACCGGAAATAATATTTTAAGCTCCATTTATTATCGTCAGTTTCGGTTTTTATTTTCAGTGAGCTCCACGTGTCGGAATTTTATCATTAGTTTTATAAATGGTATCCACATTTAGAGCCCAACATTCTCAATCGTAAATCAATTGCTATAAAGCTAGCGCATTTTGCGGCCTTCCGGTACCGTTAAACTAATCCATTAACATGTAACGATCAAACACTTCTGTTTTTTGTTCAAATTACGCACATAAATATAACAGAAAGTTTTTAAGCTTGATATTGTTTGTTTATATACACAAATTACGCTAGTGGAAATGATAGTCGAGGTAAATTTAAACGACAAAGTAAGATATTCAACGAAGTCTGTAGAAAAGAAACTAAATATTGCAAAATAAAACTAAAGATATTACAGATTCATAACTGTAAATATTGAAATGTTTCTTGAAGTTTCAGTCGTGTTCCACATTTAGCGGCAATTTATCATGCATCATCCTTAATGTCTGTATGTAGAATCGAAACTAGCAATTTATCAAGCAGATAATGAACCAACGCGACTGCCATAAAAGATAAAATCGTCTTCTGGCGCTCGCGAAAAAGATTGTTAAAATTTTCATAATATGGAACTTGGCCAAGTATGTCACGAGGGGTGATGGTGCATTATATCTAAGTACTAAGCTGCTCTAGTCTACACAGAAAAAGTGCGAAGGCCTTAGAGATACGATGTACAGAGTTACGAGATGGTAAGTGAAACTCAGAAGTGTTGAATCAAACGTAGGTCTATATTTCAATTAACGAACCAATTGATTTCGTGAGTAGTACGTATTATCCTTTCGGTAAGGACGTGAAATGGAAAATATGCAGAAACGGTAAAAACAGATTTTTTTTAAGATCTTAATTTCTTTAATTGCTTGTTTCTCCAAACAAATATTAAATGATGCATATTTATTATTTCATATACTGAAACATTTGAATAGCTTTCATAATGTTATCTCGAACTCTATTTAGGTATGCAATAACTAAACCCTCTGTAGTATTTTTTTTAAGATTAAATCTTAATAACACGCTTCTAATTATCCAACTAGATTGTTCCTATTTTCGTATGGTACAGCAAATATATAATGTTTTACTTTAAAAAGTATATAAAATGACTGTGAACATTTTCAGTCATAATATACCTTATCGAAAGTATTACTGTTAGTGGAATAGTTCGACAGTGATCAAGTTTCTCGTTTCGCAATCTAGTGATAAAGTATTTAAGAAAACTGAGGCAGTAGAAACTGTATTTATCATAAAATATAACACTCAGAATCAAAAAATATCGTTTATCACAGTAAGACGAGAGAAACGAGCTAAAACTCCCGTGTGTACAATTGTGTTTATTATAATTCAATAAAGTTGAACCCATGATCAATTTTTTTCTGATACTTTTTGTGTGTTATGTGCGGAATATAACAACTGAAACATAGCGAACTGCAAGTTTTTTCTGTAGGGAAGCCTCTAGTATTAGTTTTTTCTGCTTGGCAGTATGACAGTTGAGTACCCTTACTAGTTCACGTTGCAAAAACTGAAAAACTGAGCCAGTGTGTTTGAAGCGTGACGCTTGAGCGAACGGTATGCGACACACGTATGAACAAACAACGACACAAGAAGAAAAAGTTTGTTCTTGCGCATACCATACCACTGCTGCTGTGAAAACACACCCTGCGACCCAGCAACCGACTATTAAAGGGACTTGTAACCTTAACGGAAAAATAAACCTAGGGACTCAGTTCTGTGCTGTGAAAAACGCAACCACACTTGTTGTATGGAATCCAACGGTATTCAGTCACTGTCAAATGCAGAGTAGTATAAACTCGTAAAAAAAAAATATCGGAAACGTACCAAAATGTCAATAAATATTAAATGTTATACGAACTAGAAAATTACAATAGAAATTCAAGTAATAATACTTCAGCAAATTTCGACTTTTGAAGTCTTTGTAAACAGTCCTATTTCCTGTTAAATGATGATCTACCTTACATCTGATAATGACTAGCAGACTACCGGAAATATACCTGAATGTCTGATTCATTTCTTTTATTAAATTTATACTAGAAATTTTTTAACCATTTAGTCATGTCTATCTTGTAACGTTTGTAACAGAGAAAACATTTGTGACTTCCAAAAGTAAAAATCAAAAACTTCTTTTCGAAGCATTGTTAATGTTCTAGTACCTTGAATTATTCCAAGCAAGACGTGCTACGGTATAATTAACAAATAATACTTAAGGGTTATTTCTGTTGACACCGCTTTATTAAATATTTTAGTTTGAAAATAATTTCTTTTACGTCCGTATAAGCCTCACTGTTTCTCCCCCTTTTTTCTGACTGCCAAGAAGCTGAGAGTGCACAGAATATTGGAGAAAATTATCGATGAAACACGTAATTTTTTATTGGCAGGATACCAACATGTAGTATTCCAGAGGGTTTATACTCTAAGCAGATGACGCGACAAGTTTTAGGAAAAATTCAGAAACATTTGTCAATATCCCAAAGCATCTAACTCAGACATGATTGATATTGCGCGTGTCTGTAATCTATGGTGCATTCTCCTATTTATTAAAATTAGTGTATCACATTCCTAAATTATAGTAAGCAAAAAACCAACCATTTCATTTTAAAACTATCTATTCAAGAAGCTGTTGCAACAAGAAATATATCTAGGCTGTTACAGATACAGTCTCCTAAAATTTAAAGAAATTCTATTTCCCGAAACCATTTTCTTTTAAATTCTATTTTGTTATTGCCAGCTCACCACTATACTCGGTTCACTGCAAACTGGCAGCTCAAGGTCATATTCCCCTTTTCCAGCTCATCACTTCCCCTCCCCCATTCTTACCTCTCCGAGATAACCCCTGTATCCATGAAGGTAACTGGTGAATTTCCCCTCCGCATGTAGTGGTAAGGGCAGCGGAGTGGGGATAGAGCAGAGTAACCTTGAGCCGCCTCTGTTAACTGAATGGGTTATTTCTATACTGCTCGAGAATGGATACAGTATTTGAAAAAATATTTGCAATTCTTGCATAAGCAGCTAAAATACAAGTTTAACAACTGGATAAGTAGTATTTTTAGAAAATCCACAGTTGCTCCTTCAGTTAAAACCCCACTAAAGTAAATAACCAAACCCTCTTCCGCCCCCCCCCCCTCCCCTTTTTGCAATCAATCTGACGACGAGTTCCATCTCGTCCTATCTTGAGACCAATCTCTTGGTCACAACATACACATTACATCTTCTATTATCTGCTTCATATATTATAATATTTGTCTTCCTCTACTCTTTTTTCCTTAACAAATTAAGCAAAGCCGCATGACTTCAAAACGTGAACCACAAACATTTCTCTTTTTTTATCAGACTTTGTCACAAACTTATATTCCTCGTTCATTTTGTACTCTCTCTGCCCACTTAAGCTTTAACGTCCTTACACAGCACCAAATTTCGAATTCTTCTATTTTCAATCCATTCAGTTTTAGAAATTTCTTTCTGATTACCAGGACATTGCTTGAAAATAAACTTTTTCAGGTTTTTAAGAAGGCTCTTTTAACAAATGCTTTTCTATTTTTAACATTGTTCTTATCTCTACCATCAGTTACAAATGATAGATTCACTTATTGAATCTACTGCTATTTCTATCGCAAATCGCTGCGTTATTCTGCTGGAATGTTCCATCAGGTATTATCGAGCGTGGTGGTGTAACGGTTAGCGTTCTCGCCTCGCATTCGGGAGGACGGCGGTTCGAATCCCCGTCCGGGCATCCAGATTTGGGTTTTCCATGGTTTCCCCAAATCACTCCAGGCAAATGCCGGGATGCCTTCAAAAGGCCATGGCCGAATTCCTTCCCATTCCTTGCCCCCATCCTTGCCCCCCATCCTTTCCCGTCTCTAAAGACCTCGATGTTAAAAAGAGACGTAAAGCAGTTACAAAAAAAAAAAAAAAAAAAAAAAAAAAAAAAAAAAAAAAAAAAAAACATTAGGTATTAATGATTTATACTAAATATTGCGTTAGATTTCTGAGTATCATACAAATAGAAAACACAATAAACTGATTGTAACATTATGTTAGTAACGTTGTTCGGCGTATATTAACAGAGGTAAAGGGTTTCATGATTCAAATAGTTAGGGTAATTTCTAAAATATGTGATTGAAGTACAGCAGAGATTCAAAATTTTATTAGCATTACATTTTAAATGTGAGTAATAACAATTACGTATTTCACAATCAAAGAAATAGTCCATAGAATCTATTTCCTATCCCCAAAGCAATCGGCGAAAAAAACTGTGTAGGAAATGTCGAGCAGTTACTGTTTTTTGTTTTGTTTTCTATATATTTTTTATTTTTAAGTGTGGTTTTTAAGTTTAGATGACGTAGAAAAAATCTAATCATGAGGGCATCCTACTTTTTTGATGGTGATTCATCCGTGGGAAATCGTCAGTATTGTAACGCCGTTTGGAACCTTCCGGAATAGTAGGACTGAATTGACTGATACCGGGCTTCATCTCTCAACCACAACAGTTACAACACACACTGCATATCACAATCGCCGACACAGAACGGTAACACTGACAAATATTACCATATTGCGAAATTACAAAGTAATTAAATCCGAACTTTCTGGCTCATAGATTAAATACATATATCTACATCGTGGACATGCAAGGAAAAACTTATTTCACACAGATAAGCAGACGGAAATACATTTTACTACTGGTATGTGGTAGCTAAAACTTATTCAAATAATGAATCCCGCTTCAGCTGATACCATCCAATTTAATAAAATGCTTGGAGACTGAACGTGACCTCCATAGCTCGGCAAACTTCGGCGACTCCGAAGAAGTACGAAGTGTTAGTTATACTTGCCACCACCACAACACTGCTTGGCTAAATTGGAAATTTCGAATGTATAACTGCACTGATTTTGTTTGGTTTATGTTGATAAAGGGAAGTGTAAATTTCAAATAAAAAATAGTATTTGATTTTGTTAGCACTCATATCGTTAAAAGGAGCTGTAAATGCGATGCCAACTAAAAGGCAACTCTATGTTGTGTAAATACGAACACCGTTGTTGTTGTTGTTGTTGTGGCTTTAGGGGGCGTCGACATCGAGGTCATTACCACGCTACGAACAACGAGCATAAAAATAAACTACAATGCGACTTTCATTTCAATTTACACGTTGCTTTTTGTTTATTTACGATTATTAGATGTATAAATTCATGTAAGGAGAAAAGCATCCAATGTTTACTCTCTATAGCAGTTAGTAGAACCAAGTTACCACACAACATAAGGATTTTTTAACAGAAGATAAAAAGGAAAGTGTATTAAAAACTCTGAGAAAGTTAAAACAAAATGCAGGTAATCATGAAATATAGCCTTCTAATAAATAATGGTTATTTTTTATTGAAATTATACTTTATTTAGAAACTTTTTCATCAAAAATTCCATGAATTTAAATAAAACGCAATTATTTTAAAACATCTTAGATATAATCTAATCGGAGAGTTTATTCACAACATGAAAAATACAGATACTAATGTAGTAATTAATAGTTATTCGATTTTTCTTAGAAAATTCCTACTAGCACCTTAAGTGACACCTGTCTTTCCTGGCGGGTGTTTAAACTAGTTTATGATATGCTAACTAAACTATTTTAAACATTTTCAGTGCTATACAAAATCTACCGTGGTTAGTGGTGGTTTGTCTGTTCATTCGTATCGTAACAGAATTTCCCCCCCCCCCCCCCCGTTATCACATTTTCTCTTTGTAGTATAATTTAGAGCGCGTAAAACACAAGAAGAATTATTTTTTCCTGACACGCTCACGCCGCGCGGTGTATGTAGAGCTCTCCGAGAGGTTTCCCAGTCCTCATCGCGTGTTTATGTGTGTGTGTGCGTGTGTGTGTGTGTTCTTGAAGGACGACTGGCCACAGGTGCCGACGCTCGCCCCGAAATTAAATTCCTCTTGCGCCTTCCGTCTCATCGCACGCAACCCGCGTAACAGACGAACCGTGACGCTGCCGGCGAGAAATACGGCGCCGAGTGCGGGCAGACTGGAGCGTGACAGCTCGGTGGCTGGAGCAAATTCGCCGGCTGCTCCAGGGCTTGACGCCAGTACTAATTACTTGGTCATTTCATATGCAGGCAGAAAATGATCTGATGTAAAATACTTTCACAAAATGTGGACGAATTTGTTGTAAGGTTAAAAAAAATCTTTCCAGTAGTACAAACATTTTGGCTATATACTTCTTTATCACATGCTGTGACAATTTTACATCATTATGTAGCCTGTGAGTCGTATAATTTCCTTTTGTAAAATATTCGTTTCGCTCAATTGTCTACTAACATTGCAAGCACATGGTTACCTCAAATTCAAGTGCGTTGAAGAGATCATAGGGTGCTCTCTCGTGCAAGGCGTTGAAAACTACTCCCTCCCCTCCCCCATGCTTCCCAGTATTGTATCCAACTTTAAGGGCTGCATCAGAGAACTATTTACTAGCATTCCTTCTACTATATGTAACAAAGAGAGGATTTAACATGGTCTGCAATTTATTAGCTAAGAAAAGAAACAGATTGTCAATAGTGGAATGCAATAATTTAAGATTGCTGATGACAAATGAGGCACCAAATATCGAAACTTTGGTGTCATTATACGAAGCTCAGCCCTGATATTAACAATATGTATTTATCAATCAAACTGTGAAAATTTCAACAATTTTGAAAATATGTTTGAGTAAAGCAATTTTAGAAATCTGACCTTGTTTTTCTATACATGATAACGTATGAATAACTATAACGAGTTACGAGCCAAAAACGTTGGAGCACTATGGGTTACATTATTTTTATTACAAGAAAGGAAATCGGTGCGTTTTTCTTCTGAAAAAGTTACAGTCAGTATTTATTTTTCTGAAGAGGGGCAGTGGGTATTTTTTTGTTGAAAAGGAAGCAGTATTCAGAAAAAGGTTGGGAACCTATGATGTAACCTGTGAAGAGTATGATTGCTTATTATGAACTATTCTTTTCGCTGTATTGTTTAGTAACATTGCAAGCCCTTTTTCCCCTTAAATTTGATAGAAATCGTGAATAAAACCTCAAATATCATTATTGGTCGGAAGTCGGAAGTGGCTATCGAAGTTATAATGTAACCTTGAAGCCAAACGCATAATGGGATCTACAGTTTTTACGTGAAATGCAAACTACAGAGTACCATAACATATTTCAAGAAATTTCCCATTTGTGAAAAATCCAGTGCAAGACCAGAAGCCTTCCGATGTCTTCGTAATTACCACTAAACCACCATACTACTTACTTTACGTTAATTAAAATTTTTCTTATACTTCACATTATTTTTTACGTCTCAATCATTCTGACACTGATGGATTCCAAATAGCTGCTCAGAAACTCTTTTGTATATTGTAAATGACCTTTCCATCTGTCATTTAACTATCGACTGATTTGAGGAATCCGATTATTTAAAAAAAAAATATTTAAAAAAGAACGTTTGCAGAAACTTTGCCATATCTGTTTTGTAGTGTACTGGTTAATTGTAACTTCTTTTAATATTACTCGATTATATTTTAGTCTGATTAATTTTAAATGAAAGATCGAGATTACCTTGTGTATTACATGAGTAAAAGAAGTAAAGGATATTCACATTGATCAGTCAGAGATATATTGTTCTGAGCAAGTTTTCAACGACAATCTTTGAGATAGACAATTTATACTACAGAGCATAAAATCTCAGGGCGTATCGGGATTACAAATACATATGTTAAAAAAACCACACACAAATGAACAATCCATTCAACTCACAGTGTTTCATGTGCCACTCCCAATTCCGTTGTCAAATTATACACCGATAACACTCAAAAACGCAGATTCCTCAATCAGTTAATCTTGCCGATCGTTTCTTCACACTCCTCTGTAGCACGTGATGCTCTTCTGTTTTTTTTCTCATACACTCTTTGCCGTTGCACAGATATCACATAAATATGTAATGTATCCTAATGGTACATCACAGTTTAAATTTTTTTTTTAATCCATTCATTGTTAACTTTTATTGTAAGAGAGCGACGCCACACTGAAATGTCTTTTGTTCTTCCATTTTGACTTGGCCTTACACTTAATCGCTTTATGATACTCATACGAAAAACTGAAGTAGTTCTCTTTCAGCAACTGCGTTAAAATTTGACACCTCGTTTGTTCTTCTAATTAACGGTAATCCAATTCACTGCAAAGTGCAGCTGTTTGTATTTCTCTCGGATGTCCTGGAAAAAAGCCAGGACAGAACCACGAAATTCATTTTCCGGCCTAATGTGGCTAACGTGAGCTTAATTAGCAATTAGGCTTTCAGATATTCACGATTCCCGGAACGCCGGATCGTGGTGCTGCTAATTTGCTGATCGTGGTAATTGGGTCGCTGCAGTATTGTGTGCGGCGCATCAAACATTCTCACATCTGTGGGTGAGGGTGTGAAACCAGGTACTGGGAGCAAAATGCAACGAAACAATATTATATAGAAAATACAGGTATTTTGTGGCTTGTGCAACGCGATCCGAAATAACGTGTTGTCTTTTGTAAGTATCGATGGCATATGCCGTCAGCATGCAAATATGAAAACATTTAAAGTAGTACAGTTAAAGGATTAACGATCGTTTACGAGTCTAGCAAAAATATTAAATTTTTCTAAAATTGGTTATTTGGAACTTTTAAACACATTTTATTCACCCAAAAACTTATTGCGCTATTTCACAGGTAATTGAACACTCAGAGACTAGCGTTCTTGACGGAGTAACACGTCGAAATACCGTACAGATTTTCAGTTTAATATAAATTGGTTCTCGAACCTGAAATATCTAAGGGAACCACTGGAAGATGAATGCCATAATCGCTATGTATTTGTTTATATATCTGGCATTAGCTAAACTGTAGTAATTGATACGTTAAGAATCAGAGAGTCCCTTGCTCAGCAAACATGTGCAGATAATCTTTGGTGCGTTCGGCACTACTGTAAAAGTGTGATTGTGCGTGTGTGTGGCGGCTAAGTTAAAGATGGTGGAAGTTGAGTTGATTATGGCGCCTGAAACTGATACTAAAACTGCCTACATTTAGTTGCAGAGAACGCTGTATGGTATACTTAATGTACAGTATAATATCAAGATATTTGTCAGTGATGGCAGTGAGTGAAGACGTAAAGAAATTTTGACGCAATCAAAGCAGCTATATGAATGCAAAAATATTTCTGCAGGCCAGTCAAGATGTATTGTCAAGAAGAATTTTTTCTTTTCGTTGTAAAAAATTATTTTCATTTAGCGTGAGTGAAAATGCAGAGAATATAGTATTGCACCCACCACTGTGGCTCAGTGCTCTGAGGCATATCACAATGAATCGGCGAGGCTCAACGGTGCCGGGCACGAGCCCTGCCATCGCGGTCCGGCCGTTCTGACTGCGATTTTTAGGTGGTTTTCCAAAGCCTTCAAGGAGAATGCTATCTCCGCCTCATAGACTATACATTTCACAAACAAAAACATACTTGTAACACAGAGAACATAATTAAACATTTCGCAACACTTCACTCCCTCCATGAGTACGTAATACGACCTGGTAGTGTGTAAAATGCTTGGCATCAGAAAGGACATGCGACCGTAAAACCAAAGCTCCAAATTTGACCATGCCAATGATTAGTACAACTCATCTAACAAGGGGAGGACACGACCTTGGGATTTTATTTTGGGATGAGACTTTGCGTAGTAATTGTACCCCTTTAGGATGTTTACCTCCTGCAATCGTAAGTCGCAACGCTCAATAGATTCGGAGAAAACGGCCTTTAAAAATTCAAGCCCAGCTTATATACTAGTGAGATTGCGGTCAGGCTAGCAGCGTAACAGTCCAGTCAGTAACGAGCCTGCATCATGCTTGGGCACTCTGGGTTCGAATCTCGATTTAGTCTTTTTTTAATTTTTTTTTAAATTTTTATATCAACTACCCTATAACTTAAAATACTATAAAACTATAATAGTTACAATATTTTATTGTTTAAAATACACTATTACGAATGGTTATAATAATAATATTTATTCATAAGAAAAAATCTTTCATTGTGTTTTTTTATTATTGATTTTATTTAATTTTTTATTACAAATGTGAGTTGGGATGATAATCATCATAAAAACATTTAAAATAATAAAAAATTTTAGCATCGAGCACAGTTAATGAAAGCGGAATTTTTACTAGAACAACGGTAATATACGAAATAAAACTTCAAACACTGTTAATAAAGTAACTTAAAATTTAATTATATTTAAAGTGTAATGTAACTATTATAGTTTTAAAGTATTTTAAGTAGGTTATAGGGTAGTTAATATACTCATATTATTATTTAAAATTATAATTCAAATTAAATAATCAATAACATTGAATAAAAACTTATTTAATTGTAAAAACAGAAAAATAAAAATGGAAAGAAATAGACGGAATCGAGATTCGAACCCAGAGTGCCCAAGCATAACTCAGGTTCGTTACTGACTGGGCTGTTGCCCTGCTAGCCTGACCGGAATTTCACTAGTATATAAGCTGCACTTTAATCTTTAAAGGCCGTTTTCTCCGAATCTATTGAGCGTTGCGTCTTACGATTGCAGAAGGTAAACATCAAAAAGGGGTACAATTATTACGCAAAGTCTCATCCCAAAATAAAATTCCAAGGTCGTGCCCTCCCCTTGTAAGGCAGACGATCCGTGATTTCAGAAAATTACTACAGATTTATTATTTGACATATACTTACAAGATTACACAGATATATAAACAAACTATGAACGTTTTTTTGTGTCTACAGTTGCTCAATATTAGTACCTTTAGTGACATCAAGTCTATAATCGAGTTCTTCCCATACCCGATGCAGCTTGCTGATCGTCAGCCGATGTCATGGCCTCCTCGTTCCCCTGACCTAACCCTTCTTTGTTTGTGGTTTCTTAAAAGACACGGTGTTCATGTTATCAGTACCAGTTGATCTGCCAGACCTGCAGGTTCGCATCACTAATGCATTTGCTCTCATTGACAGAGATATGCTGCATCGGGTATGGGAAGAACTCGATTATAGACTTGATGTGTGCAGAGTCACTAAAAAGGTTCATGTTGAACACCTGTAGACATTCAAAAAAACTTTCTCAATTTGTTTATATATCTGTGTAATATTTTAAATAAATGTCAAATTATAAATCTGCAGTAATTTTCTGAAATCACTGCAATCATTTTGACTAGCCCTGTATTGTAGTTTAGAATAATAATCATCATCAAAATGTGTGTCTTATCTTAGGTCCTTCTTAACATTACAAGACAGCATCATGGGAAGTCTGAATTGAACGTAATATTTGTGCCTCTTGAATTTAGCGAACTTCATACAAACAGGTCATTTGATGCTTTAGGCTTCCATCACTTAACAGCTAGAAGCGATTGTTCTGGTAGTAAACGATAACGAAGGCGCCATTACCGTAGTGGTTAATTTCCGCCGTCAGGTCTGTGTTTCTCTGCGGTAATACGCCTGTCATCCGCGACTCACGGGCAGCAAGCAATCCAATTCCGTACACAAGCGTCCCTTTGTCACGCGACACCTCTCACAGCAATGAAGAAGGCGCACCGTCGCCTGTGCCGGACACGTCCTGATCAAAGGACTCGCGGACTCGCAGATGAAATCTCGCCACCACGCCCACCGGATCAAAGAAACTCCACGCCTCCTGGACCATCTGCGGGCTGGTCAGAAATCCTGCTCATTCAAACACGTCCCATCTTAGCTATCTTCAAGGCAGAAAGTATCTTGGTTTCAAAGTACTGTTAAATGCTACAGTCTGTGTCCTTAGAGATGTTTGATTTTCTCACTTCGTCCAACCATCTATCTGCCTGCCTCTTCATTCTTATTCTTCAGTCTAACTCTCAGTTCCTTAATATAAACGGCGATCCCGCAACACTCATCATTGTCACACACTTCCGAATTTGTTTTCAATGTTCATTGTTTCTTTTAGCACAGTTATTCTTCTTGAATTTTACTTCTACGAAGTTCAGTTTTTTCGAGTTTTCTTTGTTCTATATTCTCACTAGTAATAGTTAATTTCTATTCTATTCCATGTTGTTGCAGGCTATTTTTCCCATTTGCTAATTAAATTAAATGATAAAAAAAAACGCCATTGCAACTTTTTTGTATGGTTTAATGCCATACGCTTTTCACCTCCCAACGAGACATCATCAGAGACAAATCTAAATTGAAATTTTAAATTTAGTTTTCAAACTTATTAGGTATATTAACCTTAAAATAATTCTAAACTAAAAAAAATTCTGATAATTTACGAACCCTGAGAATAATTTAAGTAGAGAATTATAAATAACAAGAAAATGTTTCAATTTAGAATTATATTAAACATTATATAACTAATAAACTTGGAAACCAATTATAAATTTCAACATAGATTCGTCCCTCTTTGATGCCTCGATGATAGGAAAAACGCGTACGGCATCAAAGCATACAAAAAAGTTGCTTTGGCGTTATTTGTATCAGTTAATTTACATTATGACTGGATGTTTCCAAACTAAATTAAGGTAACTTCAGAATAGTGAACTCGGTTCTTGCTTGAGTTCTGTTATATTCCGAGGATTTGCTCGTACTTCTAATTTCTATTTAGTTTTCTAAGTGTCGCTTCTTCAATTCGTTTCTCAAATCATTAATACACCCTGTACCGATTTGGTCTCCGTGAAGAGAGATACTAACATTTGCAAGTGGTCCTTGATTTCTCATGTTAAATACGTATTGCAACAACATTTTGGGGGAAGATCCGCTGGTTGTTATGCCATGAAGATTCGATATGCCCAGCGACGAAGCAACAGTATGACGTTTGAATCGGTGAAGTGTGCAAGAATATTTACACTATTCAGGATTTTAAAAATCTTGCTGTCTGATTTATCCACATCGAAAGATTCTCCTTCTTGACTAAATGATATTTACTTATGACTTTTAACTCGTATGTTGATAGTTTCGTTAGACTGTACGAGAGAGATATCATGTCATATATATTATTTATAAAAGGTGTTTTCTTCTGACGAGCAATCTTTCTCCCTTCATACTTAACAAAAGCTGAGGTATAATTTTAAAAACTGAGGTTGGGGTATAATTTTAAAAATTAAGATCACCATTTTGATAACATCATTAATTAAAATAGCAGTTTTTCGGAATTCAAGAAATAATTGGGAATATTATGAACAATCAAGGTCATGGATATGTGGCGTCGGTAAGGAGTCATTGCTTTATCACTAGATAGCAGCACCATCCATCATAGGGAGATTGATAAGCCGCGTGTTTTTTTTCTGGTGCAACGAGCTTTTGGATATTTTTGTTTCTGTTAGAGAAACAATTCATCATTGTTGTCAGTACTTTGCTACGTTCCTTTCTCAGTTGACATAAAATTGGGACCGAGCGTGGTGGTGTAACGGTTAGCGTTCTCGCCTCCCATTCGGGAAGACGGCGGTTCGAATCCCCGTCCGGGCATCCAGATTTGGGTTTTCAATGGTTTCCCAAATCACTCCAGGCAAATGCCGGGATGCTTCTTTCAAAAGTCCATGGCCGAATTCCTTCCCATTCCTTGCCCCCCATCCTTTCCCGTCTCTAAATACCTCGCTGTTAAGAGACGTTAAGCAGTTTAAAAAAAAACATAAAATTGTTACAAAATAGCCGGTTCGACTTTAATCCTAATACAAACCACCAAGTGCAATATTCTTTGCATATCATTCGCAAAATCTTCGCACGTTCCATCTAGTGATATATTATTCTCTGTTTTAATAATGTTGAAAGAAACAAAAGTTTTCTTGTAAAGAGTAGAGAAGATCAATTTTTCGTGATTTGTAAGAATTGTGTAGCTACACAAATTCTCACTTGACTGCCTCTAGTAAGGCACAAAACCTCAAATCAAACTCCCAAAGCCTAAATCACTACTCGTCCATTTCTGCTTGACATCTCTATAACTCATCAGCAGAGGAAACGTACATGATGTTATTCCAAACCAACCTCTACCTACCAAACAACCTACGCGCTATCTTAAATACACAAAAGTTAAATGGAATGCAAAGTACACTATACCCTATAGTAGAGCATTTTGATTTGTCATGTGTCTGGCCTCATTGACAGATCTACGATTTTTCGGAACCGGAGCAAAAACTTGAGATTGCCGTCCATCCCTTCTAGCATTTGAGATTAATTATTTCAAATAACTTTAACTTTTGCCCAGCATTCCGCATTCTTCGCGTCTTATCAGTTCTCTACCAGTTTTTCTATTTTATCCTACTGCGTTACAACTTCATTATTAAGGAAACAAATTTCTTAAATGTCTTCATGCTTATCTCCACATCTTACAGACTGTTTCCCCTGATTGAAACAGACTCAGTTGGTCTTTTCTAGAAAACAATCCATTATTTACTCCGCTGGCCTCATTCGTATCATATGATCACAGAAAGCTATCATGTTTGTTTGTTTGTTTTTTTTTTTTTTACTTTGTCCATAATCTTAACCCTCAAAGTGTAAATTTCGTAGTAATTATTTCCTGTATACGTGGTTCTTTATTGCGACCTCAACGCCGTTCCTTTTGTGTAATTAGATTGTACACAAAATCGTATTTACAGGGGCAGTTTAAAATAACTTCTATGACTGTCCCTTTTATGATACATATAGGGAAACAAAACCTTAAGTTGTTTCAATATTTACAACTTCACATTTCAAACAAGCTCTGAGATGTTTTCTTTTTTTATCGGATACAGAGTAAACAACGAAATACCTTGATACAGAAATCGTAGGAGTAACAAAATGCAAATTAGAAAGAGCTACTCTACTGTAGGACTTCATGCTAAATCTTTGCAGCAGGTAGGTTTGTGACATTGCGGACACTGAATGAAATTTTTCACACGCATAAATTGAAACCAGCAGAAATCATAGTATAAATTACGTGGAAATCAACACGCCGAAACTTTTAAAGATTCCTCACCTACTCGCATCTGCCATATCCTGTAGTTCTTACGTGTACTAAATGTCCATTGAATAGGAGTTATTGCGAAGTATGATCTTTTGTACATTTTCGTTTCTGAGAATTTCTGTTTAACCTCCGAGCATTACTCTTTGAAAGGGGCTTCCTTCTGGCAGGTAACGAGTGGCTAATAAAGATCTACCGACGATTCGATATACACGCTCTAAATTGCCACATTTAGCAAAGACGAGACGATTTCGTTACTGCCGCCTCACTTTTCCCGCCATTAAAAAGAGAACCGTAGCAACTAGCGGAGGCAGATGGGATTGGATTAACGTAATGAAGAAGCGCAGCTCGCGCCCCCAGACGAGAACTCGCTCCCAATACTTCTTTTTTTGTCAGCAACAGCTTCTTCATTCGGCGTCTCGAAACTTACTTCGCGTCCGGGCCCTGCGGCGACAGCTATCGATTTGGAGAGCTCAGAAAATAGAGCTAATACTCTTAAGGCCTGATATCTCAGTCCGCTTCCGTTCGAACTTCCCGCTCCCACACGCTGAAGAAAATGCTTCAAATTCCTGTGTACTGCATAGCTCCTATGTGGAATATGGAGATGAAAATCGAGTAGAACAACTTACAGATAAAATACGAAATATTCTTCTTAATACTAATGTTTTATAGTATTTTCGTTATGGCCTGTCTGTAGTTGTATATTTAATCTTAATATGATTAATGCAAATGGATGTTTCTAAAATAAAGAAGCTGGCAGTAAATCTGAAGTGTTACTATCTTTGACAAATGAGTTATTATATGCCGATGGTATAATTAAATATTTGCATAGATTTCCAAGCAAAGTTACCAATGAGTGCGTTAGTGAATGAATTTGATTAAACAATATCTGTAACCTGAACATTATTTCCAGATTATTTAGAACCAACCTAAATATAAGAAGAAGAAAAATCAAATTAAGATACAATTTCTTTTTAAAAGATTCGTTTTGTTTTAAAATAAAATTGTGTTCGATGTCATTTCATTCTGTCAGTGTCGGAATTTGAAACGGAACACAATACTTGCTCTCGTGGAATTCGTCTGTAAGGTTACCGAAAACAAGTTAAAAGCAATAGTAATGGTGGATAGCGGCGGGGTTTACTGGTCACTGTCTAACTGCTCAGTTTCCGGCAAAGATACTTGGATCTGTCCGATGAGCTTCAACCACCATTAAATGTCTTAATCAATCATTGTGAAGTAAAGAAAATTAGTTTTTAATTCGTCAGACCACCCATATACTTTCAACGCACTTTAAAAGTTTCAGACGAAACTTTAAGTCATCTTGTAACAGATAATGGGATATATTCTTTCAGCTCCTTCGTAGAAACGGGAAATAAAAGTCTATCACCATTGTTAACGTTAATCACATAGCACACATAGCAGTAACCACGCTGATCGGTAAAAAAAAAAGGTTGTTAGCGCCATCACTTATAGATTGGTCACCCTCAATTTGAATTTCAAAGTCATTTTCCCCGTCCCCACTCCTCACCTCACCACCCCTTCCTGTTGCCTACTCCTCCGAGCAGACCACTGTGTCTAGGCACCCGTGTGGCAAATTTGTCAGCTGTAACTCTTAGCATCAATGGGTAAAGGCAGCGGAGTGGGGATAAAGTAGAGTGACCTTGCGCTGCCTCTTTTAACTGAACAAACTATAACTATTTTCTGTTTACTGCTCGATACAAAAAGTATAAAGGCGCATTCCCACGATCCCTTGTAGGCGAGACGGGATGGGACCTCATTAGCCGAAGTGTAGGGACGACCGCGGGCCGCAGGTTACTCCTAGCTTACCTTGCCGCCATCCTCCCCACCACGTTGCCTAGTGTCGTTTGGCACAGAGCACTTTACAGCAACAGAAGGGGTGCGCACCGCTGCTGCAAACCGATGGCAACAGCGCACCGCTACTCACGCCTGTGATGTTTACCGACTCAGAGTGGGTAGCTGCGTCTCGTCTCCGCTAGCAGAGGCGGCCCTGTTCCCAAGGCGTCCCGGGCCGTCCCGTCCCATCTCGCCTCCGTTTACAAGGGATCGTGGGAATGCACCTTAACACGTACACAAAATTTAATTAGAAACTTCACGCTTATGACTCTATTCGTATCAGTACCTACAATGAACGTGAAGCTAGTGTCTATCGTGCTACAGATAACACAGCACCAGGTACTTCTAGTTACCGCTTTCCAGGCACGTCATCCCATACAGAAACTGCCCGCATAAAAACAGATGAGCTATAGCAACCTATATGAACCCAGACGAGTGTGACAAAATTTGTGTTGTGTTTCAGACGACGAGTTTGGCGAGAAGTCGGTGAGCGTGCTGCTTGATGGAGAGGAATCCGAGCTGACTTTCATCGACCACCCGTGTTCAGAGATATCTGTAAGTCACCATCTTACCTCGACTCTCTTATTCGAATATTTATTCACTACCCCGATTTTGAACTTATTTCAAAAATCAGTAGTAGCCATCAGACATATGAGGGTGAATCAAATGAAAACCTTAAATTTGTAATAAAAAATCGAAATTTCGCGCCGTTATCCTGTAAGTTGGTAAGCGTGCTACAAGCAGCGTGCAGAAAGCCTTGTAGGTGGCAGCATAGTGCAGATGCACAAATACTGTCGCAGTATCAGCTGCCCCACTTGAGACTTGCACCAGGGAAGAACAGCGATCTGTTATTCGGTTTTTGAGTATCGAAGGTCTGAAACCTATTGAAATTCATAGAAGAATGAAGGTTCAGTACGGTGATGCATGTTTGTCACAGCAGCAAGTCTACGAATGGAGTAGGAAGTTCGCAAATGGTGTGACTTCAGTGGAAGATGCTCCTCGTCCAGGTCATGCACAACGAGTTGTGACGCCACAGAACATTGCAGCAGTTGAAGCCATAGTGATGGAAAACCGCCGAGTGACACTGAATGACAATGCAGCATGTTTAAAGATTAGTCATGGTTCAGCACACCACATTGTGCATGATGTGCTCCAGTTTCACAAAGTGTCTGCAAGATGGGTGCCACGGCAGCTGACTCCTGAAATGAGAGAACGACGAGTTGATGCTTGTGAAGAACTTCTTCGGCGCTTTGAATGAGAAGGTGATGGCTTCCTTGCAAGAATCGTTACTGGGGACGAAACCTGGGTTCACTTCCACCAACTGGAAACGAAGAGAGCGAGCAAGGAATGGGGCCATTCCTCATCATCAAAACTAAAGAAGTTTCGAACAGAACCATCAGCAGTGAAGGTTATGCTGACTCTCTTTTGCGACGAAAAAGGCGTCATTTTGGAGCATTACATGCCTAGAGGGATCATTGTCACCAGTGCATCATACAAAGATCTCCTAAAAAATCATCTTCGGCCTGCAATCAAATCAAAGGGACGTGGATTGCTGTCATCAGGTGTCCTTTTGCAACATGACAATGAAAGGCCCCACACTGCCCGTACAACAGTTGCAACAATCACAGACCTGCATTTTGAGTGTCTTCCTCATCCACCATACTCACCGGACCTTGCCCCAAGTGATTTCCATATGTTTGGACTACTCAAAGAAGCAAAGGGAGGAAAGAAGTTCCGTTCTGATGAAGAGGTACGCCACGCGGTGCATGAGTGGTTGCGCGGACTACCAAAAGAATTTTTTTCTAAAGGAATTTATGCACTTTGTAAGCGCTGGAGGACTTGCACTGAGCATGGGGGAGATTATGTTGAAAAGGGATACAGCTTTGTACCTCTTCTGCACAGTAAATAATATTTTAAAAAATATTTAAGGTTTTCATTTGACTCACCCTCGTATAATGAAATTTTCTTTTGATAACAAAGACCAAGAATTAAGCGAATATGGTCACAAATCAAATAAACAAATCGATCATTTAATAATTACATGTCTCCTCTTGCTGTCAGAGATTTCTTTATTGTCAATAAACCTTTCAATGCAGTTCGAGATTAGATAAAACTTTCACGGCAACTTTTTTTTTCGAATTTAAAGGAAATATAGTGGAAAGAAGTTTATGGAAGAAGCTTACAGAAAGAAGACAGGTTGGTAGGTCATATATGTTGGATTAGTTAATTTGTTAGTCGAGGTAACAGTCGAAGGTAAGAACTGTAGAGGAAGACAGATTAGAATATATGAAGCAGATAATTGAGGACGTGGGTTGTAAGGTATATGTAGAGATGAAGAGGTTAGCGTAAGATAGGAAGGGATGGAGGCTTGTATCAAAACAGTCGAAAGACTGATGACAGCAAAAAAAAGAAAAGTGTTCTATCGTTCAGACTGCATGAAACGACCCAAATTCTTCTTTTTAGACATTGATATAATTTACTTCTATAACGGCGTTAAATTTAGAATCGTAATCCACTAAGAGTCAGATCAATGACGAAGTAAATAAAAAAAATCGGTAAGTGCATGATTGTTTTCACTTGAACATATGATTACGAACAAGAGAAAAACATACTTTCATTCTGAATATTATCATGAATTTCAAATTTAAAATATTTTCGTGGCTTAGGGTCCTGCAGTATTTCGTATAAACATGTCCATTAATACCATCATTAATTTGTACGAGAAAAAAACTAATTTACAATAAATGCACTATCGACTATCAGAAACAGAATTCACAGAAATACATTCCGTAAGAAACTAAAAATTATTTCATATAGTATTGATCTTCAGGAAATACTTCACAAACACAATGACGTGAATGCAAATGGTTTCACTGAATTACAAATCTGATAATGTATTGCGGCGCAGCAATGAAACTTTCTTTCGATTCCTGAAACTGTGTCTACTCCGCTACCTTAGAAGAAATAAGGACGACGCAATTTAGAAAGAAGTGACGCTTTTCGAATAATTTTGTATCACATACCTTTTTCACGTCTCCGATGATTTAGTTGATAGGAAACAATGATCAAATTTTGTATTAAAAACTTGATAAAACGTGCATCATTATCAACTAATACCAATTTCCGAATACATCGCATTTCTTTTTCCTTTCGAACTGAATTGTCTTACAAGGTTAGGAAAAGATCTTGTCACTCACAATAAATAAAAAATACCTAAAAAATTGATGTCAACTCAGTATGGTATATTTTAGTATTAAGAGCTCTGTTTTGTAAAAAAGGAAAAAAAAGTGATGAAAAAAATCTAACACTCTTTTCTACTGCAGAAATAACAGGATTCTATATTTCTGTCAGCTTTCTGTATAAATTGCAGAGAAAAATACTGCACTCTAGAACAGAAAAAAATGTAGTTTGCTTCACGTCAGACAACTCTGCTTCCAAACAGTCAGTCAAACAAGACTTCGGTTGTTGAAACCAACTCTTATGGAACATTTTACAGCATTGTCCTGCCTTTTACCAAAATTACTGTCGAAACAAAGAACTTCTAAAAGAACTCCATCATTTTTGAATAGGTAGAGACTGTTCAGAGTGTACTGACCATTAAGAATAAGTATACGTAATGCTACACGGAATTTTAATGCGGTTTGGTCTTACTAGACTTTTAGAATTGCAGTTGACTCGATTGCCAAGTAATTATTGCTCTCCACCTTAGTTTTTAGTTTTCTCGATTGAGATAAAGGGTATCTTTAAATGAGAAACCGGACGATATATTCAACTTCGCTTTTATTGCAGAAACACATTCAAAATGAAATGAATATTACGAAGCACATTATATGACAAAATTATTGTAGCTTTCTCGCAACAATATTCCGGGCTGGCCACTGCAAGTCACAGAGAATTCTCGACGCGATTCCAGAGCGTCAAACGTGGCTCAAACAATTGTTTACTATTACAAACAATTAAAACTTACTTTAAAATATTTGCATCTAAACGTAAATAATCCAAAACAAGTAATAATTTGCAACCTTTCGACATTGCTTTGAATAAAATAAACAATTTATGCTTAAATACATGATCATTGGAAAAACGTGACATATTACTTACTTACTTACTTACTTCCTCTTCATGGATAGGCCAAAAGCCTGTTCCGACCTCATTCTTCCGACCATCTCTTCCTAGGTCTTCCAATGTCCCTTCTGCCTGTGGGACGGTACTCCAGGGCAAGCTTAGGAAATCTGTCTTTTCTCATCCGTAGGACGTGGTTCTTCCAGTTATCCCTTTTTTGGGTAATTCTATCATTTAGCGGGGAGATATTCAGTTGTTCCCTTATTTCCTCGTTCCTCCTCCTATCATTTAGGGAATACCCTTTTACTGACCTTAAAAATTTCATTTCCGATGATTGAATTTTGCTTTTGTATTGCGTTTTATTTACCCATGTTTCGCTGCCATATAGCAGAGTCGGTACGGCCATTGTTTTATAAAACTTCAGTTGAGTCTCCTCTCGTGCTTTACCTTTCAGTGTTCGTCGAATTGTTCCACACATATACTGAAATCGGTGAAGTTTCTTCTTCACCTCGTTATCCTCATTGAAAGATAATTCACATCCGAGATAAGTAAAGCTGGAGACTTGTTCTATTGGCTGATTGTCTACCACTATTTTAACTCTGATAGGGTATTTCCCCTGCCATGCCATAACTTTCGTTTTTGCACGAGACAACTGCAGATTGTAATCTTTGCTGATAATGTTTAGTATATGAATTGCTTTTTGAAGTCCATCTTCATTTTCCTGGAGGATAAATTGGTCGTCTGCAAACAACATAGTATTTATGTAAGTGTTGTTGCTTATTTTTATACCAGGATGGACATTTTCTTTCCATTTCCTAACTAAGTCATCTATATATATATATTAAAAAGTGTTGGAGACAGGCTACAACCTTGCCGCACTCCTTGGTTAATTGCTATTTCTTCTGTAAGTTTATTTCCCAGGTCTAAGACGATTTGTGTCCTTCTATACATATCTTGAATAACTTGTATTAAATGCTGTGGATAACCATTTCTTTGCATTATTTCCCATAGTTTTTGTCTATTTACTTTATCGAACGCTTTTTCATAGTCTATAAAAGCAATGAAAGTCTTTAAATTAAATTCTCTTCTCTTTTCCAGTAGTTGTCTAAGGCAGAATATATTATCTATGCAGGACCTTCCTTTCCTAAACCCACATTGTTCTTCTGATAGGAGAGCATCTGCTATTACTTTTAGCCTGTTATTTATTATTTTTGCATATATTTTGTATCCCGTATTTAATAAACTAATTCCTCGATAGTTATCACATGAATTCCTATCTCCCTTCTTAAAAAGTGAAATAACTTTGGCCTTCCTCCATTCTTCTGGGATGGTTCTCTTTTTCCAACACATATTAATTAAGTGTAAATATCTAAATTTCTGAATCATTCCCCCCATACTTAATAAATTCTAAATTAATTGTATCTAGTCCAGGAGGAAAAACGTGACATATTAATGTCCTTTAATTAAAATGGAAAATATCGTAATCATTTTAACTAAAAGTTTTAAGTACTCATTGAAAACAGCTTCACAGAACATTCTAACAAAATCATGACGTATTAATGTCCTTTAACTAAAATGGCAAATATCGCAGTGAATTTAACGCACTTATAAAGTTTGAAACACTCATTCGGAGCAGTTTCATAAAACGTACTACACATTAACGAAATTATTCCAGGTAATTACAACAAATCAACCATTCCCTTTATTTTACACAAACTTAATTATTTGAAGGAATGCAAATGAACTGGAAACTAGATTATAATTACGTCAGGTACGGTGTCGTCTTTTAACATCAATTCTTAATCAAATGGTTTTTTCAAAATTGTATCATTAAAGAAAATGAGGGAAGTGTTTATTAAGGGACTTAGTAACTGCTTAGCGGAAACTGACGAAAATGTTGAGTGCAAAAACCTTGAGGTTTCCAGCACCTCTGAGCTGTTTTCCCATTTTATTATTAATACCCTATGCGAGGAGCATATATAATCAAATACATTTTTAACAACTGCCCTTGTGTGTTATGGAATCAGACCAATCGTACCTCGTAAAATATTGCTAAACAGTTTTTTTGTCTTTTTTTTTTTTTTTTTTTTTGCTTATGGCTTTACGCCTCGTCGACGGCGAGGTCATTTGAGGCGGGATAGGACTGAGACCAAGGAACGAGAAGGAGTTCCGCCATAGCCTTTTGAAGGAAGCATCCCGGCATTCACCTGGAGTGATTTGGGGAAACCATGGAAAACCCAAATCTGGATGCCCGGACGGGGATTTGAGCCCGCGTTCTGCCGAATGCGAGGCCAGAACGCTAGCCGTTCACCCATCACGCTCGGTTACTAAAGAGCGTCGCAAAAACTTTCAACTACACGATTAACACTAACACCAAAATTGATTAAGAAAACAAACACTGGTACGAAGAATAAGAGAGAAACCACGCTAGAAATCTCGGACGTTTCAAATTTTAGCAACGAAGAGTAACAAAAACAGTATCACGTGGTTGCCAATAGCGCAAACAAAACACAACATTTTTCGAACAATTTTATAAATCATTCTCAGTTAACTGCGTCTCTCGTAACAACTCCCCTGTGGTGACAGTTTAATTCGCTCCAAAAATAAATATCGCTAGGGACATGGCTTTAGAGAGTTAACAACGTATAAAGCGGAAGCAGGGGATTTCACACAAAGCACATGGGGCTGCGAATTATTTCCGCTGTGGACGAACAGCACGTTCACACGCCTCAATAAATAAAATTCTGGGGGGGGGGGGGGGGGATTGCGTGGAGCTGGAAAGCGATAGACTTTGTCGCTCACAAAGCTGTTATTGTAGAAGGCCAAAAACACATACAGTGTTCTCCAATAACATTTACGCCAATCTCGCCGTCCTTTCATCCGTACCATTGCGGATGTGCTGAGGATAAAATGATTCCCACAAAAACAATACTTGTAAATCTCGTGACTCACTGATAAAAATAATTACAAGATTTTGTTCTGAGCCAAGTGTACACTCTACAGTGCGTATTCACTTTCTGAAACGAAATGGCTTCTCTCGGCATTGTGGATGGTTGATTTAAAAATAAAAAATAAAAATAGAAAAAAATCAGGTGACTTGGAAATTATGCATGTCAAAAGTTTTCCTAAATTGAGAGACAATAATGTGTATGATTTACTCTAAGACTTGTAAAACTCGAAATAAATGAGAGGGAAATCTTGGTATAGTTTATGTAAGGCTAATAAAGCAACACAGTTAAGGTATTTCTATAGGCAGAAATTTTACCATCTAGTTTACTAAAGCTGGTTTACTTTTACAACTTAATAAGCCGATTGCAGCCTATTAGTTTAGCATATAGCTAGTCCTGATGACAACGTCTCTAGCATGCATTTGTCTATAACTATAGAAAAATCTTCTTACAAAAAAATTAACAAAATACAACAGAAAAAAAAGCCAGAAAACTATTACTGCACTCAAATAAAAATATATTTCTTCATCGTCACTTAACAAGAAAACACTTATAACAAAAATTTATTAAAACCTACATACCATACTTCCACATAACTTTAGAGTTTAACAGGTTTTGCTCAAATGCATCCGTTTGTGATTATTGTTGTTTAACACGTAAAACAAATATTCGTTCTGCTTCATAGTAATATTGTATTAGGTTCTAAATGAACTTTACAGCCGTGAACTACTCCTTGTATTTATTTATTATGTATGTCTGCACGTTTTGTGTTATAGCAACAGTTTTTCAAAAAACTCTTGCCTCGTCCGCCGTTTATCGGCTTCTTTCAAAACCAAACGACAAGAACTGCTGTCTACCTTGAAGTCTGTTTAAAGAGCACAGCATGTCATCCATCAGACGCTCTTCTCCTACTCGCCACCACTATAGAAAATCTCATAGCAATTCGTTCTGCTGCCGTCGCGTCAACCGGCAATTATATAGTAACACTTTTCGAGCCACAGATATTGTTTACAAACAGTAAATTTTCGAACGGTATTAAAATGGAAATAATATCAAACAATTAACATGTTTGATTTTTCAAAAAAAAAAAAAAAAAAAAAAAAAAACTTTTTACCACTTCACGTTGTATTTATTTATTCCAGTGAACAAAACTAGAAATTACCATCCTCCAATTTTATGTATATATTATCCCACACATTCTACAAACAAAAATACCTGCATTTTACCCTTTGTTTTCTAAGAAAAATGTCATCATTCGAGAGCAGCTATGCAAAAAAGCACTTAAACGCTTTTGTTACCAAGAATTTTTTTTATCGTTTTACGTGTTTCCTTATTTTTCAAAGCCCATTGAATACTCTCGCAACCGCAGCTTCTAAAATAATGCTCCATTAACTATTTTACGAGCAGTGGTTCACTCGAGGTGCGCGAACTGCATGGTTAATGTTGGCAGGCCTGTATCAGGTGGCCTGAAAGGCTAAGGCAAGTCGTAAACCTCTTTTCATGTGTCGGGACCGGGAATTTCATCTAACGACCTTCCACAAGAGCATAATCCTAAAAAGTGCACTCGCCTACCAAAGTAAGGTCTCAGGGGCTTTAGATAAAATTAATAAAACCATAAACAACAAACCTCCCCACAATACCAAAAATAAATATTTTGTATTATCATATAAATTAATACTGTTCTAAGTACATATAACTACATTAGTGAATGATCTATTATGAATCCATTAATCGCTCAAAGCGCGGCCTTAAGAACTATTATTTTAAACTAAGAGAGTTTTATGCTGTTTAGATGACTATCCATCGCATTTAAAACTTCTTATCTGTGAAGCCTTAGACCGATTTTCCTATAATCTTCTCCAATAAATATCTCTGCTGACTTGTTTTATCGGTTCTTCTTTAAATATTCCCTTTTCCGTTTTTTCATTTATTACCATCACATACTTCTCTGAGCCATCTTACCTGTGACTCATGTCTCATACATCTGTACCACATACGCCAGCGGGTCTCTGTTTCCTTAATTACTGTTCCATTTACATTCATTTGTAATTTCATCTCGATACCGTTTTACTTCTTCGTAAGTAATCCATTTCCACAGCCTTCATTATTCTAGCGAGATATGTCACTTAAAGAAAATAACCAAAATATTTGTTGCCTGCTTGAAAAAGGGAAATCTTTAAGTAAGGCTTGAACTTTCGTAGTATTAAAAGAAAAAATTTAATGGATCCCTTTGGAGTCTGGTGCTATCGAAGAATGTTTAAAATTAAATGTACGGGTAAAGTACGAAATGAAATTTAAAAAAAAAAAAATCATCGGTGATGGTAAGTTATTGCAACAGCTCTTTTTCCAAGGAGCGGGTTTTCTGTTTCCTTAAGTACTGTTTCATTTACATTCTACTGTATTTTTTATCTCTTCATTTCTAATATCAATACCACAGAACTTCACATGAAACCAATTTCTACAGCCTTCGTTCATCTAATTGTAATTTGTTACAAAAAATCTATCTATTTGTTGCTGGTTTAAAAAAAAAAAAAGAAAAAATAACTTTTAAGTTTCCTATACTGTTGGTATTCAACAAAACACTTTGTGAAAGAGAAGCATGGACTGCAAGAATACTAAAAAAAGATAATTTAGTTTTAAAAATAAATGTACCGATAAAGTACATTATGAACTTTTTTTTTTTTTTTTTTGGAAATCATGGGCGATGAAAGAAGTTTGTGGAAGAGGATTGCAGATAAGAAGGTGGGTCGGAGAGACTTATGTGTAAATAATACAAAACGACTTCAGTGCACCAGAGAATATAAAATTTGTCTTAAATTTAAACACTCTCTTCTATCATAACGTTTCAGATGACTGCATTTTCCTCCTTTTTTGTTATTCCTGGAGTCCAAACTTCATCACAATAAGTTCTGTGCTCCATTCATACAGTTTCAGAAAGTTGTTTGATTCCTAAGTCTATGATTGAAACTAATAGAATTCTCTCTTACAAAAGCAAATAGTCATCAGCCAACCGCACCAAACTTATTGTTTCTCCGGGATTCCTACACCGCATTAAGGATTCAATTTAATTATCTCTCTTACGTAAAAACAAAAGGAAAAGAAATAAAGTAGCATTGTCAAGTGCAATTCAGTCTGGCTCACTGAGGGTTCCAAACACAGATCGTGTATTAAATTTACTTCATATACACACAAAAGATTTTTAACAGAGATCGCTTCATGCTACATGTTTTGCGAAAGTGTCTTAAAATAGTATAGCCCTGTATCAAACAAACTTGGAAAAAAATGTTATTGTAGATATTGGAAAAAAGTATTAGCATTTTCAGGGCATATTTATTTTCAGATTCATTAAATTCTCAGTCGAATGATACGTTTGATCTTCGTTGATGAAACGTGTTTGATGACTAAAAATTTTCGAAACCATTCATTTAGTTTATTTTACGAAAAATATAAACTCCAGGAAACTAAATTTCGAAAGAATTTTCGAATGAGTAGATTTGAAAATAAAGGAGGAAATGATTATTTTTTAATAGATTTTTTGAAATATCTTCCTCAAATAATGTAATTGAAAGGTAAGTCCAAACATTTTGACAGTCGAGTTACCAGCGTCCATTTGATATCCATTTAGATTATTGAGCCACCCACTGCATTCCCGTAATTTTTCTAAATTTTGTGATAGTCGTATCAATTATAAAAATCCATCCCTGGTGTTCTGCAGGATAAGTTCTGCCATACACGACGTTTCGACAGCTTGCTCCGCTGTCTTCATCAGGTGAACTGAAAGTGGGAGTTGCTAGCGACGACACGTCACCGACTGTGTATGCTTCGCAATTCTGGATCGTATAAATACCCTGCGGTCAGCGGACGCATATGAGGCCCGCTACGGAAGTTGCTTTCAGTTCACCTGATGAAGACAGCGGAAGAAACTGTAGAAACGTAGCTGTAGAAGAACTTATCCAGCAGAACACCCGGGAAGAGTTTTTATTAGCAGTACGCCGCGAAAGAATCACTTCTCACATAGTCGTATCAAGATTAGTAAGAACTAAAGTGGTGCGCAATTACTTTTTATTTCCTCCACTCCTGTGAAGTCAGGCTGGTGGAGGGTCTCAAGAAACTTTTTCAGTTTACTTCCGTAGTATCCCGTTTGACGGGACAGCTTCCTGGTCAAATGGCTTCACGCGCAACAATGTCCCTAACCCCGAGAAAACCCCCCGGATTTGGGAGATCATTTCATGTTCATTCCTTTTTTTCTATATCTTGACAGACAGAAAGATAGATAAATGGGGTTTAGACGACTGCACCGGACCGGTTAAAACGGGAGCTCAACCCTTTCGAACTAGGGCTGTTTATATTTTTAAAAATATTGGATTTTCGATATATCGATATTTTAAAAGTATCAATATCGGCTGTCGATATATCGGAAAAATGTATCGATATATCGATACTTTCTTAAATGTAATTTCATAAACTCAAACCTTGTAAAAATAAGGTTGTCCAATGATAAATAGACGTGTGATTTTGTTCTTAATCTGATTTTCACTTTTTGATGGTTTCTGTTGGTGATGATGATTGTTGATTTTTTTTTAATTTGATCATTATGCGTCTCATAAGTTTTATAAAAATTAATAAAAGTTATAAAACTCTAAAGAGGTTCCAGGTAAATCTTATTTTTTGTATTTTTAAGATTGATAAGTAATACAGTTGAGACATTTATTTGGGTAGAAGTTT